>CM076582.1:1342017289-1342252683 GCA_034641835.2 Pinus albicaulis | reverse complement strand
TATATATTGAATTGATTCACCCCTCCCCCCCCCCTCTCAGTTCAACTAAGAATTCAATAATTGGTATCAGAGCTGGTTCCTTTGTACCAGTTTAACAACTGAAAGGAGATTCTAGGTTCTCAGGATGGCTAGTAAAGAAGGATGCTCAACCAATAAAGCCCCTTTCTTTACAGGTGCAAATTATGCCTTCTATAAAATCAAGATGAGGACATACATAATGTCTCTAGGAATAGAAGTTTGGGGTGCTTTGGAATTAGGATATGCCCCAAAAGCAACTGACTCAGAGAAAGAATCCAAACAAGATTTTGTAGCTAACGCAAAATCCATGAATGCCATCTTGAATGGATTATGTGAAGCAGATTTTATCAAAGTAATGCACAAGGACACTGCCAAAGAGATGTGGGATACTCTGGAGAACATCCATGAGGGAGACAAGAAAGTAAATACTGCCAAACTTCAAGTCTATAGAGCCCAGTTTGAGAACTTAAAAATGAATGATGATGAAGAAATTGACAGTTTCTTCCTAAAAGTTGCAGAAATTGTTAACAATATGAAATCTCTTGGAGAAACCATGCCAGAAAGTATAATTGTGCAAAATATTCTAAGATCTCTTCCATCCAGGTTTAATCCCAAGGTGTCTGCAATAGAAGAAACAGCTGATTGGGAGACCTTGACCATGAACCAGCTACTTGGAAATTTAACAGCATATGAGATGAGGCTCCCACAGAAGAAGCTAAGTACGAGGGAGGCAGCCTTTAAAACAGAAAAGAAGAAAGAAGAAGAGGAATACATATGCTCTTGCTCGGATGAAGAAGAGGCAAAATTTGTCAAGAAATTGGATAGAGGCTCAGGTAAATACAAAGGTAAAATTCCTTTCAAATGCTTTAACTGTGGAAGAGTTGAACACTATGCTACTAAGTGTCCTCACAAGAAATTAAGGAATCAGGCTCAAGAGTCAGAGAAAAATACATCAAAGAACTGGCAGAAAGGAAAGAAATTTAGCAGAAAATCCTTCTATGCTCAACAAGACAACAGTACATCTGAAGATCCAGATGAACTCTCAAGTGAAGATGGAACCTCTGAAATTTTATTGATGGCTATAGAAGAACTTGAAGGTCTCCTGCTAGAAGATGAAGAAGAAGAAGGTGAAGTCAACCTTGAGGGGGAGCTAAGAAGTGCTCTGGAAGAGATTGATAGACTCAAGCTGAAATGCAGAAAACAAAAGGACATTCTCCTCAAGTATGTATGAGAAGAAAAAAATTCAGAAGTCCTTATGTAGCTAAAGATAGAGCTTGAAGAAGCCAAGAAGACAGAGGACATGTTACTTAAGCAAATCAAGGAGAAAACTCAAGAACAAGAGAAGTTGGAAGAAGAAGTAGTATGTCTCAGGAAGAAATTAGAAAATGCTCAAAGGAAAGTGGTTATAAATTCTTCTCAAACAACAAGCTCTAGTAAGTTGAATGAGATTCTGGTTGCTCAAAGATCTCCTATGATAAAAAATGGAATAGGCTATGAAGGAGAATCAAGTAAAAGAAAAGAAAAGGAAAATAGAGAGATTATTTTTGTAAAAGCAAAGAAGGATGATGAAGCAGCTCCAATAATTCCTACAAAAGAAGAAACTTGTAAGGAGGGAGACAGAACCCAGAGAAATCCTCTAATAACAAAGAATGAAAGAAATACTCAAACAACAGAAAACGATTCATATACCCCTTAGTATGTCAAATTTGGAAGCCATCAAAGAAGATTCTTCCTTCCTATGAAAAATTCCACCTGTTATGTCTGCCAAAAGCTGGGACACATTGCTGCATACTGTAATGCAAGGAGGAGTGATTCAAACTAGCAAAAGATGCTAACAATGAAGAGACTGTCTCAAGAAAACAAATGGAGAAGAAAACCTTACATCAGGTATGCAAATAATTTCTATGGTTACTGTTTTTATTGTAAGGAATTTGGCCATAAAATTATTGAATGTAGAAAGTATGGACAAAGATTGATGTTCAACACCTCAAGGAGGTTTATGAATCAAAGAAATTTTGTCCATACTCACAATTCTGGAAAAATTATGATCAAATGTTGTGTATGCAATAAAATTGGACATATAACTTCCAAATGTCCTCTAAGAAGATGTAGTTCATCACCTCACAAAATATACCAAACAAAAGGGTGCCTCTAGTGGATAAAGAAGGTGAATAAATGTGACTTGGCTCTAACTGCTCAAGACCTGAAAAGCCAGTGGTATTTGGATAGTGGCTGCTCAAAACACATGACTGGAGTTAGGAGCAAGTTTATAACTCTTGATGAAAAGAAATCTGGCAATGTTACCTTTGGCAATGATAAATCAAGAAAAATAAAAGGAAAAGGCTCAGTCAACCTAGAAAATGGCAGAGGAAAGGCCCAAGATGTATTATTTGTAGATGGGCTAAAAGAAAATTTGCTAAGTGTTAGTCAAATGTGTGATAAAGGTTGTGAAGTTCTTTTTAGAGCACAAGATTGTGAAGTTAGATCAAGCACCACAGGTAAGACTCTACTCAAAGGAGTTCGAATAGAGAGTAATGTTTACATTGTGAAAGAGGAATATGAAGCATGTCATCTTAGCAAACTTGAGGATTCATGGTTATGGCATAAAATATTGGGACATATCAGCTTCGATCACATCATCAGACTAAGAAAGAAGAAAGCTGTCAGAGACATGCCAGAAATAAAAAGGCCTTCTAATACCATATGTAAATCTTGTCAATTGGGTAAACAGACCCGCACATCCTTTAAGGCCAAAGATGAGTTATCAACAAGAAGACCACTCCAGCTTGTGCACATGGATCTGTGTGGACCTGAAAGAACTAAAACACCAAGTGGAGAATCCTACTTCATGCTGATAATTGATGATTTCTCCAGAATGACATGGGTTGCATTTCTCAAGAATAAATCGGAAGCTCTGGACAAATTCAAAATATTCAAAGCCTTAGCAGAAAATCAGACAGGATGCAAGCTGAAATGCATCATATCAGAGAGAGGAGGTGAATTCACTGATTATGACTTTGCAGACCTATGCAATGAACATGGCATAAAGAAACAATTTACTATTGTAGGGACACCTTAGCAGAATGGAGTAGCAGAGAGACAAAACGGGTATGTACAACAAATAGCTAGAGCCATGATGCAAGAGAGTAATATTCCATAAACCTTCTGGGCAGAAGTAGTACACATAGCCGTGCATATTCTAAACAAAGCCCACGTAAGGCCAAGCAGTGACAAGACTCCCTATGAACTATGGCATGGGAAACCAGCTTCAATTAAACATTTTACAATCTTTGGAAGCAAGTGTTACATAAATAATACTGATGAAAATCTTGGGAAATTTGATGTAAGAGCAGATGAAGGGATTTTTCTAGGATATGCTTCTAGAAGTAAAGGGTACAGGTGCTACAACAAGACTCTTCGAAAAATAGTAGAAATTATTGACGTGAGATTTGATGAAGAACTTCCAAACAATACAAGAGATACAGACTACTACAGTCCATCAGACAACCATGAAGAAGAAAAAAAAAATGATGATGAAACAAGAAAGACAATAGAAGATGCAGAGCTGACCTCGAAAGCCCCCTCAATATACACTCAGAAGAATCACCCTGAAGATCAGATGATAGGAGACAAGAAAGTAGGGGTCCAGACAAGAAGGCAGCTAATTGAACAAACAGAAGAGGTATGCATAGCCATGTTATCACAGATAGAGCCAAAGAGATTTGAAGAAGCTATCAAGGACAAGTATTGGGTGAATGAAATGAATGAAGAATTGGACCAAATTGAGAAAAAAAATACCTGGGAACTAGTTCCTAGAACCACTGGGAAAAATTTCATAGGCTCAAAATGGGTATTCAAAAATAAAATGAATGAGGAAGGACAGGTAATCAGAAATAAAGCCAGACTTGTCTACAAAGGATATTCACAAATCGAAGGACTTGATTTTGATGAAACATTTTCCCCTGTAGCCAGAATGGAAGCCATTAGAATGTTTCTGGACTTTGCATGCTACCAAGACTTCAAGGTATATCAAATGGATGTAAAATCTTCTTTTCTAAATGGAGATCTAGAAGAAGAAGTCTACATGGAAAAACCGGAAGGTTTCTCTTTAACAGACAAAGAAGACTATGTGTGCAGATTGAAGAAGGCTCTATATGGACTGAAACAGGCTCCTCGTGCTTGGTACTCAAGATTGGATAAATATTTACAAAAACAAGGCTTTAAGAGAGGTGGAGTAGACAACAATCTATACATAAAAGCCCATGAAAATGAACTCCTGATTGTTGTAGTATATGTTGATGACATTATGTTTGGAAGAAATAGAGATGAACTAGCAAAAGGGTTTGCTGAGAAGATGAAATCAGAGTTTGATATGTCCATGATTGGAGAACTCAGTTTCTACTTAGGACTTCAAATTCAGCAAAAGAACATAGGCACATTCATCTCACAGGAAAAATACTTAAAATAAATGTTGAAAAAGTTCAAAATGGAGGACTGCAAACCTGTGTCAACTCCCATGATCACGGGATGCAAGATGTGTGTTGATGATGGATCTGCTGATATAGATCAAAAACTCTACAGATCCATGATAGGAAGTCTGTTGTATCTGACAACATCAAGACCAGACATCATGCTAGCAGTAGGAATAGTGGCTAGATATCAAGCAACATCTAAACAAAAACATCTTCTGGCAGTCAAAAGAATATTTAGATATCTACAAGGAACAACACAGTATGGAATTTTGTTTCCTAAAGGCAAAAGCTTCACCTTGACAGCATACACAGATGCAGATTGGGCAAGCTGTGTGGATGACAGGAAAAGCACAAGTGGAGGTGTTTTCTATCTAGGAGAAAGTCTGGTGGCATGGTTAAGCAAGAAACAAACATCTACCTCTCTGTCTACAGCAGAAGCATAATATATAGCAGCAGCAGCATGTTGCACACAAGTAATGTGGATGAAGCAAACCCTCCAAGACATGAAGGTAAGCATTGATGAACCTATCTCAATCAAATGTGATAATACAAGTGTTATATGTATATCTAAAAATCCCGTGCTTCACTCAAAAACTAAACTTATCCCAATCAAGTATCATTTTCTCCGAGAACAAGTGGCTCAAAAGATGGTAAAACTGGAGTATGTACCAACAAAAGAACAAACAGCAAATATATTTACCAAACTGCTTGCTAGAGAACCATTTGAATATTTGAGAAATAGACTAGGGGTAGTATCTATAGATGCTACTCTCTGATATGAAGAGAAAGCACAGTTTCAGGGGGAGAACATAAATGAAAATATCATTCGAGGGGGAGATTAGCCAACATAGGAAGCATCAAACAGGTCCTCAGGATCAAAGGATTAAAGGACAGAATCTACACTACGAGATGTGCAACCCCTTGTCATTGATGTCAAAGGGGGAGGAAGAGTAGGCAAATAGAGAAAGTGTATTGCCACAGAGAAAGTGTATTGCCATCAATGCCAAAGGGGGAGATTGTTGGAGATGTTTTCATTGATGGAAAAGAAGGCAGCAGATGCAGAGACAGGCAAAGAACAACAGCAGAAGACAGCAGGTAATATTTACAACGAAGGCAGAGGCAGAGGTCGAACAACAGAGGTACAACAAAGGCAGAGGCAGAAGCAGCGAAGGCAGAAGCAGAAAGGAAAAGGCAGAGGCAGAGCTGTTACCGCAGAAAGGCAGAGGCAGAGGTGGAGCCGTTATCACAGAAAGGCAGAGGCAGAGGCAGAGCTGTTATTCCGAGAATCACTACCCCAGCTGGTAGATACACTAAACAGTAAATGCCGAGAAAGTGTGTGTCCCACGAAGTCGTGGAGGAAGCCTCATTGAAGAGAAATGAAGGAAAGGACCTTCGGTTATACAATGGTGATGTCCATATTAGGTCAGAATGTGATTACATTATATAGAGTGTTTGAAGAAGGAGATTACACATTCTATTGTGAAATGTCATATGACGTTTTGAAATCTTCAAAGAAGGTCTCACATTAAGGGCATAGTGAGTTATTTAACCTCGATGTAAGCTGTAGATGAAGTAATGTGAATGCGAAGACAAAGAGAGGGCAGATTTTATATCAACAAAGGCATTGAAACGTATAGAAGAACGAAGTTAAGAAACGAAGCAGAACCTCGAGCACAACTAAATGGAACCACTAGGTGTGAAAAATGACGACGGTTTAGAACACCTGATGGTTTTCATCGCACCGCTTTCGACAGGCAAGCAGTATTCAATAAATTGGAGCGATTCCATAGATTGGGTGACACGTGGCCCTCAGCAAATTTGCAAAACCACTTTCATAGCGCGCCATCGCGCATTATCGTCCGTGCATCTTCACCGTGCGATATCCGTTGGATCGTCAAGGCCGGTGCGACAGCTTTTCCGCCGTTGGATGAGGAAGGTTGTCAGCGTTGGAGCCCATGCGTATGTATGTGTTGATCATTATTAAGGTTTGCGGATTTAACAAAGTGTATTATTAGGGTTTGAACCATTGGCAAAGTATACATATATATCAAACAAAGGGTAGCGCCTTTGTTCAATACATGGCCTGACTTTTGATCTATGCGGAGTATATATATATGTGTGTGTTGGTCTATAATATATATATATATATATATATATATAGATCAAATATTATATAATGCATCTGTATGCGGGTTTATATGTTCAAAGGGCGCTGGCATTTAAATGAATTAAAGGTGTGAATTTTATCAAATATATGTGGGCCTGTGAATTGAATACATCATAATATCCCGTGCTAATGGTTAAAGTACAAGGCGTATATATATATATATATATATATATATATGTATTATAGTTATGGATGAGAAATTAAGAATACAAAAGGTTTGTTCGATTTTGAATCAAACAAAAGTCTTATGCTGTGGGACCCTCACCCAATCGCATCGGAGAAAGGATTGGCAGCGGAACATATTGACAAGAGTTCCGATTGAAATGTGGACCCGATGGATCAATGAACCATAATTGATATGTGTTTGAGTTCCGGACCCGTACATCGCATCGGCAGAACAATGATTCATCGCATCAGTGCAGAGAAGTGAACAATAATCCATCGCATCGGAACATCCAACCAAAACTTGCAATTGCGATTGAAGCCTGGACCCGATGGGCTTATAAACTGTGATTAACATGTAATTGAGTTCCAGCCTAATCACATCAGAGCATCGGAGCATTGGAATGTCGATACATTCAAATGGAAATTGTGATTGCGATCAATCGAAATCAGAAGAAGTCGAGGAGAAATATATCGCATCGGAAAGCGTGGCAAGTGGGCCCGAAAGGGCATTTGTTGTGTATTAACATCATTCTTTATTGTTATAGTGGACGTGGCAGTTTTTCTGTTAAAAATTTGTATAAGTATGCCGAGATTTGAAATTACGTTTTATATATATATATATATATATATATAAAGAGCTGATATAAAAAGCACAGTTACAAATGTATGGCATACGGCCGTTACCCTGCGACAGTGAATAAGGAAGCAAACAGAGCCGAAAGGGACAAAGATACAATCAGAGAAAAGACAAATGCACAGCTAGCCAAGAGGCTGAATGAGTGAGCTGGAGTTTTCATTGTAATTGAATGTAAATGATTTTAATTTATATTGTTGTGATGCATTGGCAAGTCTCAGAAAGAGAACAAATTCCCACTGTAGTGTTAAATTGGTACCTACAGTTATATTTTTCTGAGTGAGCCGAAAAGAAATGAGAAGGTAGAAGACTAAGAGGTATGGATATCCATTTCGAACTCCTTGAGGAATACAAACAATCATCAAGAATTCTCTATAAGTAATATCATCTTGATATGCATAGAGAGGTTAGAGAGAGTAAGGATAGAGAATGAAAAGTATAGAAGATTGAGGCAGAGAAGATAAGGAAGAGAGGAGCAGAAAGAGATGCTACAGAACAGAGCTGATATCTGAGGTAAATCAGCAAACACTTCTTGTGATAAATTGAGGAAGTTGGAGCTTCCCTATCAAGTTGAAGCTTGATAGCTGTCAGTTGTAGCTGACTGAGGTTGGAGCCTCCTATAGGTTGGTGCCTGCAGAAAAATTGAAGGGAGTTGGAGCTTCCTTGCAAGTTGTAGCTTGCATAATTGAGGTTGGAGCCTCCTGTAGGTTGGTGCCTGCAGAAAAATAGTGGTGAGAGGGAGTTGGAGCTTGCCTTTGCATCACAACAATAATAAGATGTGGTTTTCTCCCTTTATGGGTTTCCACTTATATCTGTTGTCTCTATCTGTGTTGCCTGTGTGCTGAGATGATTTATCAAATCTGCTTAATGTTTACTGCTCTCATAATAAGTTTAATTTCACATTAATTTAATACTTGCTGCAACATATTAAGACTGTTCATATACTAAGGTTGAATACAAAAGTAAGCTATAAATAAGCTGATGAAAATTTAAAAAGCTCATGTATGTATTGAACTGATTCACCACCCCCCCCCCCTCTCAGTTCAACTAAGAATTCAACATTTACTACTCCAACGATTATATTCTGGCACCTATGTGACCTGGTCAATCTTCTTGCGTAGCTGCTGTGTGGTCGTCACACCTATTTGCACATCCACCATCCTTGTTGTGTAGACCCATATTTCTAGCCATATAGTCATTTTTTGCATGCAGGGAGAGCATTATCAATGTATGGTTTCAATAGACTTCCATTGATATACCTAGGAAACTCTTCTCCTCTTAATGTGGCTAGATGTACCACACCTCCCTCTGTGATTTCCTTGACAATATATGGTCCGAGCCAATGCATTTTGAACTTTCCTTGGTGACGCGCAAACTTGTTGTAATACAACAAAACCAAATCCTATTCCTTAAATACCTTCTATCTTATGTTCCTATCATGTAAGTTTTTTTACATGCCCTTTTTACCTATTGATGGAAGCTTGCAATGAAATTATCTTCTTCCAATGCGACCAACGGTGACAATCATTCTTCCATAATATGCAACTCAGCCGTATTAGTGAACACTGCAATTCGCAAACTTAGGACAATATACTCTATTGACATAACAACATCCTGCCCATACACCATTATCAACGTTGTTTTTCCTGTCAGCTTCTTGCATGTGATTCTGTATGCCCAAAGAACCACAGGGATTAGCATTGCAGATCTTAGTGAGCATGGTCTCAAATATCTTATTAAAAGCTTCCGCTACACCATTCGCTTGTGGATGATACAGAGTACTCTTCTGGTGATGAATCTAGAATTCTTCAGTTAGAGCTTGAATCGTTTCATTCACAAAGTGTGTACCCCAGTCGCTCATAAAAATATTAGCGCACCCAAACTGTGTCAATATGTTCCTAGAAATGAAGTGTGTAACTGTATTTGCACTAAAATCCTTCACAGGTTTAGCCTTAGCCCATCTGGTCAAATAATCTGTCGCAGTGATTATGTAGCGTTCACATGTCTTCTTTCCTGGAGGTTTGATGCATCTGAAAAAATCAATGGCCCATTTTTCAAAAGCTTTAAAAGGCATTTGTGGGCGCAAGGGCATCTCATCTCTGCGCGACAGTTTCCCTGTCTTTTGGCATACATCACAAGTGTAGCAATACGCATGTGCGTCATTGTGCACCATGGGCCACCATAAACTAGCTCATAGAATCTTCTGCGTAGTTTCTTTCCCTGCATGTTGACCTCCTGAAATCCATCCATCCCCTCTCCTAAATTCCAACACATACCTTTTTAGGACTTCATCGACGACCAACTTGTATAGTTGGCCAACAATCAAGGTAAAGTCTATTGTGCGTGCGACCAACTCTTTCTCTGCTGCAACGTATATTCCGTGGGCACATTTCAAGTGGTCAGGAAATGAATAATATCTTAAAAGTGATCATCAAATACTTTAATGGAAAATATTTGCGCATATGGTAAGTCGTCTTCCAGGTTGGTTGGCTCTTCTCCACTTTCAATGTGTGATGGATGGTCTGGCCCAGCTTTCGATCTCCCAGGTCTCACAATTACTTTGAAGTCATATTCTTGAAATAGCAGCAACCATCTATAGATCTTCCCCCCCAACACAAGCTTGTTGACCCGGTACTTCATAGCAGAGTGGTCAGTAAACATCTAAAAGTCGCCTCCCAATAGATAGTAGCAGAACTTCTGTAACATGACCATAGCTAAATCTTCCCTCTCCGTTGTCGAGTAGTTATGCTCTACACTGGAAAATTTTCTAATTGCAAATGAAATATGGTGGTCAATCTCCTTGGCCCCTAGCTATGCTAAAACATCTCCCATCAGGATGCAGGAGGCATCGACATGTACATGGAACTCCTTCATCCAATCTGGGAAGACTAATATGGTCGCAGTGACCATGTTATCTTTAAGAAATTCAAAGCTCTTATGGAATTCCTCATCCCAAAAAAATGAGGCATCCTTCTTTAGCAACTTCTCCATGGGTGCAGTGATCACTGCGTAGCCTTGGATGAAATTTTGATAATACCTTGTATGCCGCAAAATTGAACGCAATTGTTTCACATTTGTAGGAAGTTCCAGGTTAACAATAAATATGATATTTGTGGGATCCATTATCAATCCTTGCTGACAAAAAGTATGACCTAGAAATATCCTGAATGGAACACAAAATATACACCTTTTTAGATTCAGTGAGATTTGATTCTTCCGACAAGTATCCAGCATCAGGCCCAGACTCGACACATGACTCTTCAATAGCCCAAATACAATTCAATCATCAAAGTAGACTTCTAAGAATTTATGGATGTATTCCTTGAATTCATATACCACCACATACGAGAAGATAGCTTGCACATTCTTCAAGATGAATGGCATGACTTTCTATTGAAATAATCTCCATTCTCTTGCAAGGGTTGTCTTTATTTTGCCTTCCAGCGCGATTCTTATCTGATGGTACCCTGAGAAACAATCCGTGAATGAGTAGGCCTCCTGCCCTCCCACATTTTCCAATAGCTCATCAGAAAATGGGGTCAGGAATGGGTCATGTACACAAGTATTGTTCAATTTGTATAGATCCACGCAAATCTTTATTTCTCCTTTGATTTTATTCTCCTGCACCACCATAGGTCTCACCCAATCTGATTCTTCCACTAGTTCAAAGATCCTTGAAGCAACCATTTTATCCAATTCCTTTTTAAATTTTTTCTTATATTTTGTATTCAGCTTATACGAGCGTTGCTTCACAGGTGGTGCATTTGATTTCAAGGTAATATTAATTACCCTAGGAGCTCCTATTATCCCTTTCAACTCAGAAAATTTCGTAGGAAACAGGTCTTGATATTCGTTCAATAGCCCGATGACCTTTTCCACAGTATCATCATCCCAGTAATCCCCTATCTTCGCTAATTTTGATTGTTCCTCTTAGCCAATGTTGAATTGTCGAATCTTCAGAGGCTTAGTTACATCTAGTGACTCAATCGTAGGCCCATCAACTGCGCGATGTCCTTCAGATTTAGGGATCTTAATGTTCCTTGGATCTTCCTCATTATTTTCTACTAAAAAATTTCGACAATTAAAAATTTCCTTCATCTGCGCATCCCATGCTGGCAAGGTGCACTCAACCTTTGGTTTTCTGGTCTCAAATATGGCCTCCTAAATATTGTGCAGTGCCTCGTCTAGACATTCAAACACTCAAAACTAAAGGTGAAGATAAAACTATGTGTTAGCGCAGTCCATTCATTGGTTCTTCGTTGTAACTCTATTACAAGGTACAAGTCCGTAGGCACCTTCCCCAACATGTGGGTGAATATATGCACCCATTCTAGCTTTGGTTCTTTACCCCAAGCTCCAGTCCATCGAGCCAAATGTTTGCACAGATTTCCTTCTCTAGAATAGGTCTCTCCCATTCTTGTATTTCGATGTTCAAATCATAGACACATCATGCAGGTGCATTCTTCCTAGTTAGTGACGTTTCCCTTGTGCGTCTCTGAACATTGTGCTGGGGTTGAGCGTAACGCTATATCAATTGCATGAAATATTTGTGCTTCTGGAACAACTTTTTCAAGTTATGTTAGAAAGAAGTTAACATCAGTTAAACCATTATAGTAAGGCAATTCTCATACCTCTGAAGATATCCACCGAAGAGTTTTTGTCACCTGATTCCAGCGCAACGTAGATCAGCTAATTCTGTCAGTTTTCCAGTTCCTCATCTGAATCTGAAAATTAGGAGCTATCCTCCTCCCAATTGATTCTTCCATACATTGTCAGTTTGATCCAATCCTTATCTCGTGCATTCAACTTATAGATATGATCGACATCATCATCTGCGCACACTCGCTCTATATATATTTCTCCTTCTGCAAGATCTAGGGGGTTCACAACACTGGTTCCATTAATATTTTCAAATATCATACTTTTGCACTTAAGATTAATGATAACACCCATATCAATAGCCCAATATAAACCTATGAGCGCAGGATAGGGGTCAGTATCAACAAAAATATGCATAACTTAAAAGTATGCAAGAACCCTTACTCCTTTGATATCCACTACGACCTGCGAGAGTCTTCCCAATGGGATAATATTTTGCTGATTTTCCATGCCTAGTTGGATAGTAGCCTACTCCAACTTAGGTTCTCCCATGAATTTCCAAGTCTACTTTGGTAAAACATTCGCACCAGATCCTAGATCGAGAATAGCCTAATCCATTTCATATGCATTAATTTGAGCATTTAAGCGCCTTTCCCATCTAGTTTTTATTTTATTCTTATAAATCTCATTAATAGATTTCTTCTCCATATGGGGTTTTTCTTCCTATGCAAAATTTCCTATCAATGCTTAGAGGTTCTCTACTGCCTTCTTATTGCGCAAAAATTTGGTACAAGCTTATCAGAAGGGCTTTATCTCTTCATCTACCTCCACCATGTCCATAGGTCTACTTGATGTTGAGGTACCTGCTCCTGCGAAATCCATTTTTGCTTCTACAAAGGTTTATTTCTCTCATTGTAAGTTGAATTCTTCCTTCTTTTCAGGTGCCTTTCAGATCTAGAGATCATTCTCAGACTTTGTCCCTTTGTCTTCACCAGTGGCTGCACCATTCCTAGTGATGAATTTCACACTTGGTTCTTCAGATCTTACCATCTGAATATTTTGAGTGAGATTTTGTGTTTTATTTTCCTGCATTTTTGCAATAAAAAGGGAAAATCTTCAATAACATGATCAAATTGTCTATATTACCTGCAATACTTCCTTGTTCGGTTTGGAAAGTCACGTGTATAATGGCTCACATATCCAAAATTGTATTAGATGAGTTACCCCCTTCCTTGTAATATTCCTACTTAGCTTCAGCTAAGGGGAATATGCAATTTTGTTCTATTTTCTATCTCATGAATAAATGAATAAAGGAGGACATGTAAAACTCCTAAAAATAATCAATAAATCAATGCCAATGTAAACAGAGACATATCTGGGCCATGTAAATAAACTCTTCCAGGTGTGAATGGGTTTGAATCATGAGATTGGGTCAACCTTGACCAAGTCAACAACACAGTCTAGATGCAATGAACCTCATGGATAAACAACGCAGTTTTAGATGGAGGCTCCACATGTGAAAGGAGCTAACTCATTGAGGTGGTTTAGGGTTTGACAAGGCTGTCATCTTATAAAAGAAGGAGGAGGACAATAGGAAAAGGATTTTGATGATACTATTTTCTAAATGTATTGTTTGCTGAGACATTCCTCATTGGGTTTTTCCTGTTTAGGAATCCCATCTCCTTCCTTGAACAAATCTTGGAGGAGTCTTGTTTGTCTAGTCCACTACCCAACATTTGGCCAAGCCACATATTGCATCTACAGCGCAATCCTATTTAGGATTGGGTTGTCCATGTAAGTTGCAGCAAGTGGAAACACTAGATCTGCTCAGGTCTAGATTATACTAGTGCCTCTTCTCAGTGAGTGTGTCTTTTAACCTCCTGGAAGAGTGCATTAGCTGCGGAGCTTCAGATTTGTATCTTGGCATTAGGCCAACTCAGTTATTCAAGCTACAACATAGTTTCCCTTCAGGGACTGCGTTATTTTCAGTGAAGTTTTTGCAGGATGTTTTGATCCCATTTTTGATGAGAGATCTCTGGTGCTGGGCTTTGCCTTTCATTTTGGTGATCCATGGATTAGCTTGTTGATCCATGTTATGTATATATCTGATTTCTTTCTAATGTAAAATCATCTTCATAATTTTTGAATAATGTTGTAGATCTGCTACTTAAAACTCAGATCTACTCTTTGTATTGCATGATTTGGTCAAAACCCCAAGGGGATCTTGTAATAGAGCTTTTATAGTGTACAGATCTAAAATGGATCTGATCTTTTGTACACAGATCTGCTGTAGATCTGAAGTGTAACATTCAGCTACTGCAGCTCCATTAAATAACACTGTTAAACCATTTTTCAGTATATAAATGTGTTGCAGCCTTCTTTTCTGGAGATTTCCTCCTCTCTTGTCTTCTGTATTCTGTTTTATAATGTAAGAGCAACAATATAAATCTGATTTTCTATTGTATATTCAAAATTTAATGTTATTTTATGGCCTCCTACTCATGCTTTCCAAGACTGTGTTTTTTCTGAAGCAGTTTGTAGTACATAGTTGCAACCCCTCTCTTTGGGGGTTTTCCAGCTAGACTAGGTGGTGGGAGATCTGTTTACCACACCTAGTTTGATTTGTTTTTGCTCTAATTTTAGATCCAGACCTCATATCTACTGATCTAAGGGATCCAGGAGCTGAAAAGTAATTTCTATGCACAGATTTCCCAGAAGTGCGTTATTTCAGCAGGCACTGCTGTGCATTCCCATTTTGGGATATTACAGTGGTATCAGAGCATCTTTCTTGGCGAAAAATATGCATTCTTGAAGCCAATATGCCTTCAGAAGAAGGATAGCGTCTCACTAACAGAGAGTAGAAGTATCATAGAAGAAGACAGAAGAAAAATGATTACACCAAAGACAAAGCAAGCAAGGATGAAACCACTTTGTACGGAAGAATAAAAGGAGTAGAGTTCTCTAACATTATTCCTCAAGCTTTGCATGAAGCGAAGGAAGAAATCAGGGAAGCGAGGAATGAGAGACCAACAAATCTCTTGAAGAGGTTTTCACATGAAGGAATCCCCACTACTTCACTTGATGTGTGTGAGCATGCAGCCACACAATCTGATCTACAACGTTGCAGCATGCCTACATTCCTTGCAAGAGGAAAATAAGATGGAGAGACACCAAAGGAGGGGACTCTTGGTGACTATCTCCGAGAATATGAATCTCAGTCTAAAATATTCAGGGAGCATCTAAGCTTCCTAGAGTTTTGTCAACTCAAAGAAGAACGGAGATCCAGTAGAACTATGAGGAGAAGAGGGTGCATGCAACACACCTTGGGTAGAACCTTCCTACCTACTTTTGATGGGTCACCTGAGAGCTATGCCAAGTCTTGGGTAGAGAGGCTAGACACATAGCTTCAGCTGCATCAAGTCTCTGAAGAAGAAGCCATAAGAATAGCAGTGTTGTACCTCCAAGGTAAAGCCTATGCCTGGTGGTTGTTTGATTCTTCTTCATTGAAAGGTATAAACATATCTACTTATGCAAAGTTCAGTAAGAGGATAGTGAAGAGATTTGATTCTATGACATCTGGAAATTCTTTGGGTAAGAAAAATCAGCCCAAGGAATCAGAACCTTTTCATGAGATGGGAAGATCTATGGAGATAACTTCATTTCAGAACATTGCTGAAAGGGGTGAAGGTCTGCTACATGATTTTCCAAGGGAAAAAGCCCCACTGCAACAAAAGCCTTCTTCTCAAGGAGAAGACATGTGTGTTCCTCTTTCAAGGAGAGATCAAGAGGAAAGATCTCTTACTGATGGGGCATATTCCATTGATGAGGAGAAGGGAGAAGAAGAACTGAAAGGTTCCTCCAGTGTTGTGACAGCAGGAGGGGATCACTTTTCATTAAGAGATGGAGTTGAAGCTATTGCTTCCACTAATAGGGTTCTTGTATCTTTGCAAGAAGGTCCCAAGGATCTTATTCATGGAGAAGATGAGTAGCATGTGTCTATGATGATAAAAAAAGAGACAAAACAAGGAAGAACCTTAGACTGTGAAGTCTTGTAGAAGGTGGGCAATGAAGAAGATGGGGGAGTTGCTCCAACTTCTCCTTATCATGATACTTCCACACAACAATTAGAGATGGATTTGTGTAGTGGAATCAGTAATATTATGTTCCCATCTATTATTCACATGGGAATGAACCATGAGACATCATTATCTTGTGGTAGACCACTTGATTTAGATCTGATGGGAGATGTTTCATGCATTGATGCTCCTTTCATAGATCCAAGGAGGGAGGAAGCATTAGAAGACCATTCTTCAGCACTGAGGATATGGGGAAAGTACAAGGAGAGGGAAAGATTTTTTCCCTTAACTTCACTATCCATTCTCTCATCCCATACTGCGCTGAGGGAAGATGCTGCAAGGATGAAGAATGACACCATCATGAAGCAAGGAAGGAAATCCTTGAATCTGAAGAAAAGCTTGTTTGGAGGATCCTCTTCCATACATGATGAGAGACGGTGGACACACATGCATCCTTTGGCAAAACTAACGAGGTTTTGGATAGATGGCAGCCTTCCATGGGAGGCTAACTTCCAAGGAATTACCTCTTCTTTTGAGCATGTGCATGAGCAAGGAACGACTGGAAACCTTCCACCTTGTAACCTTGGCATGGGAGATGTCAAGGAGGAGAACCACAACATGGCAGACACCTTAGATGACACACTATCATCATTTTCATTATTGGGCACACTAGATCCCTATTGGAAATCCCAACCGTTGGTGGAATATTCCAAGGATCTTCATACTTGCATGATTCTTGATGACTAGTTGCATGAAGGGAGCTATTCAATCCTTGATGGAGTCATCTATAATCATAGTATAATCTTCTTGTCTAGAGCCTCCAAGGTCAAGGGGAAGCTTCTATAGAGGGCTTATGAAGAGTTACATCTTAGCCACACCTATTCTATGAAGCTCAACAATATCATATTGAGGAGCTATTACTAGGAGGGCTTTGAAAGGGAACTATATCAGCATTGTCAGAGATGCATGGATTTTGTGGAGTTGGAGCAGAAATATGGCTCTAAGGGAGAGTTAAATCAACCCTCTCTTCCTTCCCTTGAAGAAGAGAGTAGATCTATGCATCACTCCATTGATAGGAGGAGAATTGTTGGTGAAGAGCATGCTCTTAGTACATGTATTTTATATTCTGACTTCATGCATTCTTACACCATGTTTTTGTAGGCCATGACTCTAAGGAGGAGTAATATATTTTGTAAGCCTCATGGCCAATACTGGGTCCCAAAATTTTCTAAACTGGGCCACTCCCTTGGGAAGACAAAGTAGATTTTTCATCATGATGGGTGCTTCCCAAAGGCACCAAACATATCTCACACTTTCAGCTATGGTGAGATGGCATGGGCTACAAGTAAGTGGTGAGAAAACCACTTACCACATCTCGGTTTAATGCATGTAGGAGATGAATTATGCTGGTTCCACATGTGGGACTATGACCCACCCCCATATGTGCACCTTTCTGTTAGTTGTAAATTATTTTTCTCTCATATGTTGATGACATGCTTGTACTTTTTATGGGAATCCATGAAGGGAGAATGGGAGGTATGCATGTGTCTAATGGGCTGAACATTCCCCATGTATTTATGTTAAATATTTCAGAGGGAACATTAGGAAAACCAAGATTGTTTCACATGAGATATTGTTTCCTTGTGGGATGGATTTTGCACATCTCATACTGACTTTGGAGGAACAATTCATGGAGGTTTGGATTGGTGAGCATCTAGCTTATGATGAAAGCTTGATCTTCGATGATGTCATCAATGGGGGAGAAGTGTTGCAGCACTCACCCTATCAGTTGCTTGAGGACAAGCAAAATTTTGGAGGGGAGGACTGTAATATTCCTACTTAGCTTCAGCTAAGGGGAATATGCAATTTTGTTCTATTTTTTGTCTCATGAATAAATGAATAAAGGAGGACATGTAAAACTCCTGAAAATAATCAATAAATCAATGCCAATGTAAACAGAGACATATCTGGGCCATGTAAATAAACTCTTGCAGGTTTGAACGGGTTTGAATCATGAGATTGGGTCAACCTTGACCAAGTCAACAGCATAGTCTAGATGCAATGAACCTCATGGATAAACAACGCAGTTTTAGATGGAGGCTCCACATGTGAGAGGATCTAACTCATTGAGGTGGTTTATGGTTTGACAAGGCTTTCATCTTATAAAAGAAGGAGGAGGACAACAGGAAAAGGTTGTTGATGATATTATTTTCTAAAGGTATTGTCTGCTGAGACATTCCTCATTGTGTTTTTCCTGTTTAGGAATCCCACCTCCTTCCTTCAGCAGCTCTTGGAGGAGTATTTTTTGTCTAGTCCACTACCCGGCATTTGGCCAAGACACATCTTTCATCTACAACGCAGTCCTGTTTAGGATTGGGTTTTCCATGTAAGCTGCAGCAAGTGGAAACACTAGATCTTCTCAGGTCTAGATTATACTAGTGCCTCTTCTCAGTGAGTGTGTCTTTTAACCTCCTGGAAGAGTGCATTAGTTGTGAAGCTTCAGATTTGTATCTTGGCATCAGGCCAACTCAGTTATTCAAGCTACAGCACAGTTTCCCTTCAGGGACTGCGTTATTTTTAGTGAAGGTTTTGCAGGGTGTTTTGATCCCATTTTTTATGAGAGACCTCTGGTGCTGGGCTTTGCCTTTCACTTTGGTGATCCATGGATTAGCTTGCTAATCCATGTTCTGTATAGATATGATCTGTTTCTAATGTAAAATCATCTTCATAAATTTCTAAATAATATTGTAGATCTGCTACTTAAAACTCAGATCTACTCTTTGTATTGCATGATTTGGTCAAAACCCTAAGGGGATCTTGTAATAGAAACTTTCTATTGTACATATTTGAAATGGATATGATATTTTGTACAAATATCTGCTCTAGATTTTAAGTGTAACATTTAGCTGCTATAGCTCCATTAAATAACGTTGTTAAGCCATTTTGCAGTATATACATGTGTTGTAGCCTTCTTTTTTGGAGATTTCCTCCTCTCTTGTCTTCTGTATTCTATTGTATAGTGTAATAGCAACAATATAAATCTGATTTTTTGCTGTATATTCAAAATTTTATCTTATTTGATGGCCTCCTTCTCATTCTTTCCAAGACTGCGTTATTTCTGAAGAAGTTTGTAGTACATAGTTGCAACCCCTCTCTTTGGGGGTTTTCCAGCTAGACTAGGTGGTGGGAGATCTATTTACCACACCTAGTTTGATTTGTTTTTTCTCTCCTTTTGGATATAGACCCCAGATCTACTAATCTAAGGGATCCAGGAGCTACAAAATCATTTTTGTGCACAAATTTCCTAGAAGTGCGTTATTTCAGCAGGCACTGCTATGCATTCCCATTTTGGGATATTACATTCCTCGAACAACTCCTCCTCTTCTTCTGCATCCTATAATTTTGAATCCACCACGCCCAGATGGCGATCAGGGTGAGGTTCGTTCAACGTGAATCCTATATAGTTAGGCTCAGACAATCATCAAATCGAAGTTGTGATAGTGCTGCTCGTCATGTCCCACTCATGAGAAAATTTTCCAAAAATGTTGCTTAAGCTCAAGGATATATTTACCAATCCTCAGGAAAAAATATTTCGTGTGCATACCCATAGCTTTATAGATCACACACCATAATCTGGGAGTACCACTTACTCCAGATGTGCTCTTCGGCAGGCTTGGTCCTTCATCTGTCAGATGGTTATTGAATACAGCGCACTGATCCTTGTGATGCCTGAAAAATTTGCAGCGTATACACCATACATATGTGCATACCTATTTTCTGTTATCCTTGCGTAGACTCTATATTTCTAAGTGCATTGCCTCCAACTAGCTTTGGATCTGTTGGGTTCCCATCTGCACAACTCGTGTCGGTGAAGCTTCTAGCTTCTGTTAGGGTCCTATAATTATAGGGAATCATAATTTTGAAATGGCTATGATTTTTCCATGTAATATTGTGCATAATTTTCATTTCTGCAAATGATTCCCATATTAGAAATGAAAAGAATTGGGTAGGTACAAACCTGGCTAAAAGCAACATTATGTGTATCTTGAATTAAGAAATCCAAATATTTAATAAAGAAGGAGAGCAAAGAAATATTATATCCTATGTATAAACTATCCAAAAGATTATACTAATTTAATCCCTTTTTTACACCTTACTTCACAAAACTCTATTAATATAAAGTTTTGGACTTTATGTGTAATAATTTTCGGTGAAAATCACATAAAAGAAATTTTTGTCGACGCGTTTCGAATCAGCCAGTGTGGTTCATCATCAGGACAAGATGAGAAATCTGATCAGGAAACTAGTTTAAGTAGATCAGGACAACTCAACTAGCCATTGGAAAAACGGCTAGTTTGACTAGAATAGGAAAAAATATTTTATTTTTAATATTAATTCTATTATATTTTAAAATTTAATTATATTTTTATTATAAATTCAATATAAAAAAATATAAAATCAAATAAATAAATAAGTAATAATAATAATAATAGTTAATTAATCAATTAATTTAGTATTACTTAAAGAGGTAAGTTTCATTTACTTATAAAAAAAAAATTAAAAGTAAAAAATGTGCACAAATAAAATAAAATAAAATAAATAGATAAATAAATAAATAAAAACACAAAGAAAAAAACATAAATAATAATTATATTAAAAATAAATAAAATAAATAAATAAAAAATTAAATAAAATAAATTAATAAATAAATAAATATATATATATATATATATATATATAGATATAGATATATAACAAAAATACTAATCAAAACCAAATTAATAAATTAGTAAACTAAAAGGAGCACACCAAGAGAGAGGAAACAAGATCGAGAGAAGAAAGAACGACCCGAGGGAGAAAAACTAACTAACTAACTAAGAGTGAAGGGCAGGAATCCAGCATCTGCTAACATTCCACCCATCATCCCTATTAAGGTTAACCGGCCTCTTTTCTATTTCCAAGGCTTCCCTTAACTTTCGGTGGTGGAAGTGGTCAATTGTTGCAATAACCTTAGTATCTTCAATACAAATATGGTGATTTGTTTTTTCAGCATGCTCTGCCAAGGCAGTGGACCAAGATCTACCATGTCTAAGGTCAGCGACATGTTCAAGAATTCTTTGGTTAATTGTTCGACTAGTTTCACCAATGTAAGGTGTCCCACAGGAACACGGAATCAAATAAACACCCTTACCATCCATCAAGCAAATCGGGTCTTTAACTGATCTAAGAGAACTACAGATAGTGCGGAGAGGCTTGAAAGTTGAAGAGACATTATGTTTCTTCAAGATCCTTGTGATTTTATCAGTAGTACCTTGGATAAATGGAAGGTGAACTCCAGATAACCGATCGCAAGGATATTTCTTAACCTTAGGACCTTTCTCAACTTTTTGAAAAGCTCTAATACATTGAGCCCTGCTATAACTGTTCTTTCGCATCTCCTTAATGTCTTTTGTAAGAATGGTTATAACAGGGCTCAATGTCTTAGAGCTTTTCAAAAAGCTGAGAAAGGTCCTAAGGTTAAGAAAAATCCTTGCGATCGGTTATCTGGAGTTCACCTTCCATTTATCCAAGGTACTACTGATAAAATCGCAAGGATCTTGAAGAAATATAATGTCTCTTCAACTTTCAAGCCTCTCTGCACTATCCGTAGTTCTCTTAGATCATTTAAAGACTCGATTTTCCCGATGGATGGTAAGGGTGTTTATTTGATTCCAAGTTCCTGTGGGACACCTTACATTGGTGAAACTGGTCGATCAATTAACCAAAGAATTCTTGAACATGTCGCTGACCTTAGACATGGTAGATCTTGGTCCTCTGCCTTGGCAGAGCCTGCTGAAAAAACAAATCACCATATTTGTATTTTCACAGAGAAGAAAGATACTTTTGATTTATAGGGATAAAAATTCAAAATGAAATATTTTACTAACCAAGGATTTACAAAACTACACTTGGTTTTGTAAAAAAATGAGAAGAGAAAACAACCGATGGTCTCTAAAAAAACATCACATGGTTGGGAAATTTATCTACAAGTTTATATAGGGATAAAAGGAATTAAGAGAAAACAACCCATGGTTTCTAAAAAGACAACACATGGTTGGTAAATTTATCCACAGGTTTATATACAGAGAAATGGTGAAAGGGAAAACTACACACATATTTAAAATACAGGATGGTTGTTATGTTGAAATTTTCAATTATAAATTTCATTCTTGAATTTAATCGAATATTTTGGAAAAGGATATTTATAATTTTTCCAAAATATATTATGAAAATAATAAAATGATAAAAATCCAATAAACATTCATAAACAAAATACAGTGAAATAAAGAGACAACAAAACATTTCTGACATCAAAGCCTTACCAATAGGCCTACTCAGCAACTATTTCCTCCAAAACAGTGCTAGGATATCAGTTCACTCTGTCAAGCCTATTATCTGGTCTCTGTTAGAGTTTATTTTTTAAATTTAAGCTAATCATACATTGTCTGTTGAGACAGTTTAAATTGTAATCACTTTGTAATATTTTTATATATATACTTCATCATTCGAAGTATTATGGGTGTTGGTTGGGATTTGTAACCAGGAGCCTCACCATTCAGTGTGATTCAGTTCACTAAGTTTAAGTGACTAATTGCATTAATAAAAGAGCAGTTATTTAGGATTCATGTGTCATATCCATTGGTGAAATTTTCCTCACTGTATATGTGCTTTCCTTTGTTTCCATCTTATTGTTTTCTAAATTTTGAATTGTCTAACAGAAGTATTACTGAAGAATTTGTTCAGATCATACACTCTAAGTTTAACTATTAGTAATTGACATGTTTCCTTCTGATATCTAGATTAGGGAATTATTCATTTCTCCCTAGTTTTGATTTAACCTCTATTCTTATATTCCAGATTATGGAATCCTTAAATGCTCCCTAGTTTCAATTGAGTCTCCCTTTGTCTTTTATTACATTTCATCCAAATCTAAAGGATCTAGTGGTAATTTATACCGTGCCCTGTTTCACTTAAAATTTATACTTCTGCAAATTGATCACATAAGCCTCTTTGACTCCATTGCTCAATGGCCTTCCTCTGCATTTCCAACCAAACCAATTCAAAAACCAACTTTGTACTTATTAACTAGCCTAATATCTATTTAAAATAAATCTAAATCATATAAAGAGAGCCCTGATCTGATCTATGATTGTGGAAAGTGATCAGACACACAAAGGCTAAAATCATCCACTTGGCGACTCCAAATCAATTTCAAAATAAAATCCAAGACTCCACAGGAGGAATGAACCTGAAAGAATAGCATGGGAATATCAGGTTTTTAACTTGGATTATAATCCAAGACATCATGTTCTTTCTCATCAAAAAGGTTTTTCAATGTATATTGTATTTTAGAAAATATCTTAGACTAGTATTTAATTACTTTCCTTTGAAGATTGTAAATGTAAATTCTCCTTATCCCTTTGAGCAGCTTTCTTCTGAAACTTGTGATGATCATATTCCGATTAATAAGCCTCAAGTAATCAAGACTAATCTTAAAATTCCTATACGTATTCCTATACATTGTAAAGTTTCTGATAGATATAAGCCACTCATATTACCTCCTATACTCCATGATTTCCCTAATAACTATTACAAATATCTCCCCAAGTTTTATGGAGAAAATGGTAACATCACTGTCGAAAAACATATTCAAGGTTTTGAGAATTATCTCGACCTATTTGAGATTGATGAAGATGATGTTAGTATCAGGCTTTTTTCTCTTTATTTGCAAAGTAAAGTAAAGAATTGGTCTAAGAACCTGCCTATTGAAAACATCTCAAATTTCCAATAGTTTGTCAAATTTTTCCTTGATAGATGGATAATCAAAGTCAACCTTTTTATGATCATAGAAGAATATGACCAGTTGAAAAGAGATTCAAACGAGAAAATAGAATGATTTTCTGCCAGATTTAATCAAGTTTATTATTCAATGCCAACAAATATAAGACCTCCTCCTGGCTCAGCTCTCTTGCATTACCCAAATTTCATTGATCCAGAAATAGAGTTTTAGCTAAGAGAAAGAAACTCCACAACACTTGAATAGATACAGAACATTGCAGTAGATGTAGAAGTTAATCTGCTAATTAGAAGGGAAAATTTGAAAGCAGAAGAAAAGAAGAACAACATTGCAGAACACCTCACATCTTCAGAGGTAAAACTTGACATTTTGGTAAGTAAAATAGAGGAAATGATACAAAAAATCACCACGAAAGATGGATTTTTTGTTCAATATCACCATGACCCACTTATTGTAGAAAAAGAAGAGGTTGCTGGCTATAAACACTTTCTTGCTGATCCCAACTACCATAGATCAGAAAATGGATTTATAGATCAATATGTGGAGGAGAAATATGCTGATCTAATGTATATTTTTGATGACATTCCTTATTTTATTGATTTTCCTAAGTATCATCACTATGATGATAATTGTGTTCTCCAAATTCAAGCTAACTTTACAGAGAAATCAGTAGCTAGTTTGTGGGATGAGGAAATTCAGTTTCAACAGCTCGAATACAGTGATCAACCAATACATATCATCTATGGGAGTGAAGAGGAAAGTGCAAAAAATTTGGAAATAAGTGAAGGACCTTTGCCTCTTTGTTTTGCTTCATTTCAGTTCATCAGAGACAAATTTAATGCAATAAAAAGTCAGCAGTCTTTAGGTATTGTTATTGACAACAAAGAAGACAATGAAACTCTTGATCAAGATTCTTTAGTTTCACAATTACAGTTATCAAATTCAATTGAAATACCTAATAAAATGAAACAAGAAAGTTCTATACCACTATTTTTTGAAGCATTTGAGTTTTTAAAGGAAATTTTTTATAATGTCTCTAAAGCAAAGGATGAGCAGCCTGTAGAAATCTATGAAGTCTCATTGAAACCCATATGTAATAGGTTGCAACAATCCTTCCAAGTTTTTCATGATCTAATAGCTGATGTGTTGGATGATGAATGCAATCAAAATATTTCTCCATTAGCTAACCATGAGCTTCAAAATATGATAAAAGTCTCGTAAGACAGACATCTCCATTAGTAGAAATATCATCAAAAAGCTTTCTGAAAATATGGAATTATCTCAGGACAATCATAGGTTAATTTTGGAGGGAAATAAAGGTAAAAATAACAGTTTAGTTTCATGGCATGGAGGCCATCCAGAACATATGTACAGCTTCTTGGACAGGTTGAAAATTAGTGCATATTCCTTGATAGATCCTTTGTACAGTTTGTGGAGTCAACAAAGGAAATTAAATATTTCCATATCAAATTATATTTGTTGACAAGTTTCTATTGTGTTGTAGAACTTTAGTTTTGATAAAAAACAAGCGAATGCATCAAAAGCAAACAATGTATATAATGCTTGAATGGTTGTGTTGGATATTTCATTTTACCTAATCAACAATTGTACAAATGATTAGAATAAGTAGGTAGAATTTCAGTTTGATTGGATTTTGATTTCAACATCAACTTTATTTCAGTCTCAGTTTCCAGTTTTCAGCAAGTGTTGACATAATTCATTAAAATTAGAAGCCGAGGAGAACTCTTTAAGGTATTGATGATCTATTAGTTTGGTTTGAGGGCTACAGTACATTTTCTTTTTTAGTTTCAGATAAGATCTTAGTTTAGCATGTGTCAGATTTCAGTTTGCAGAAAAGGTTGTGATTTCAGTTTGATATTTTTAGTCATAGACATTATATAACAAAGCATGTGTAGGCTTGGCTTTGGCCTAATGGATCAGGCCACTATTCGACGGTGTTCTTGACATCTCACAAGGAGATACCATCCTGAAATGAAGCCGTTTTTAGGGTCCTATAATTATAGGGAATCATAATTTTGAATTGGCTATGATTTTACCATGTAATATTGTGAATACTTTGCATTTCTACAGATGATTCCCATATTAGAAATGAAAAGAAATGGGTAGGTACAAACCTGGCTAAAAGCATCATTATGCTTATCTCGAATTAAGAACTCCAAATATTTAAAAAAGAAGGAGAGTAGAGAAATATGCTATCCTAAATATAAAATATCCAAAAGTTTATACTAATTAAATCCATTTTTTACCCCTTCACAAAACCCTATTAATATAAAGTTTTGGACTTTATAGTAATTTCTCCCCAAAATTCCATGAGTTTCTTTATATTTTCAAAAACTTGATTAACATAAATTTTGTACTTTATATTAATTTCTCCCCATAAGCCTATACTACCTCTTCGCCCTGCAAATTCAACCTATGGCCCACCTTGCACTAAGAATTAAACCCCCTTCTTCGTTTTATTTTAATAGATATTTGTAGAAATAAATGAATGGCTAAAATCATGTTTCTCACCCCCGAGCTCATCCAACATTTAACCAGGGGGTGATAAATTGGTAGTTTATTATTACCAGGTTTTACTAGTTGTCATTTTCACATGCTCTCGCACCCTCCAAATAACACATACTACTTTTCCCCGTGCCAAAACCATTAATTGTTTTGGTCTTGAATCTTATAAATGTGGTAGGAATGAAATTTATTAATAGTATGAAAGAAAAATTATATGGATGGTAAGAGATGAAGTAAAACGAGATTCATAAGAAATGGAAGGCTAAGTGGGTGAATTGATTAATGCAAGAAAATTTCAAGATTCGATGAAGAGTTTGCAGACATAGGTTCATCTACAGAGCTTCATGTAAGTGAGTTGTACATATATGAGGAAAAACAAGTAAATGAGTTTTCACAAAGAAGAAAGATATTTTTGATTTATAGGGATAAAAAGTCAAAATGAAATATTTTGCTAACCATGGATTTACAAAACTACACTTGGTTTTGTAAAAATATGAGAAGAGAAAACAATCCATTGTTTCTAAAAAACAATACATGGTTTGGAAATTTATCCACAATTTTTTACAGGGATAAGGTGGAATTACAGAGAAAAGGTGAAAGAGAAAACTACACACAGATTTGAAATGCACGATGATTTTTATGTTGAAATTTTTTATTATAAATTTCATTCTTGAATTTAATAGAATATTTTGGAAAAGGATATTTATATTTTTTCCAAAATATATTAGGACAATAATAAAATGATGAAAAGCCAATAAACAGTCATAAACAGAATACAGGAAATAAGGAGACAGCAAATCATTTCTGAGAGCAAAGCCTTACCAATAGGCCTACTCAGCAATTGTTTCCTCCAAAACAATGTCAGGATATTAGTCCACTCTGTCAAGCCTATTATCTGGTCTCTATTAGAGTTTATTTTTCAAATTTTAGCTAATAATACATTTTCTGTTGAGACAGTGTAAATTGTAATCATTTTGTAATATTTCTCTATATATAGTTCATCATTCGAAGTATTATGGGTTTTGGTTGGGATTTGTAACGAGGAACCTCACCATTTAGTGTGATGTAGTTAACTACATTTAAGTGATTATTTGTATTAATAAAGAGAAATTGTTTTAGGATTCATGTGTCATATCCATTGGTGAAGTTTTCCTCACTGTATATGTGCTTTCCTTTATTTCCATCTTATTTTTTTCTTAATTTTGAAATGTCTAACAGGATTATTATTGCAGAATTTGTTGAGATCATACACTCTGCCTTTAACTGTTAGTAATTTACATGTTTTCTTCTGATATCCTGATTAGGGAATTCTTCATTGCTCCCTAGTTTCGATTGAACCTCTATTCTTATATCCAAATTAGGGAATTATTAAATGCTCCATAGTTTCGATTGAGTCTCCCTTCTTCTTTTATTACATTTCATCTAAATCTAAGGGATCCAGTGCTAATATCTACCTTGCTCTGTTTCACTTAAACTTGATACTTATGCAAATTGATCACCTAAGCCTCTTTAAATCCATTTCCCAAATTCCTTCCTCTGCATTTCCAACCAAACCAATTCAAAAATCAACTCTGTACTTATTAACTAGCCTAATATCTATTTCAAATAAAGCTAAATCATATAGAGAGATCCCTCTCTGAGTTTAGGAGGGCTAGATCCTAAAATCCAAAGTAGGTTTGTGGTTACCTTGGTGATTTCTTTCTTTAGCCTTGAGAAATTACAGAGTGATAACAGTGTCATGGAAATATCTTTAGCTTCGGCCTGCATGAAAATATTCTGCTGACTTAGGGTCTGGCGCAGATGTGGTAGCAGCATGGCAATGAACCACTCTTTGTGTTGTGTGTAATCAATATTAAATCCTCCATCTCTGATTATGTGCTTTAGCCATTGATCTGTGTCCCATACAGATTCATTCAATTCTTGATGAATTCCTTCAACTCAGTTACACATTGCACAAAAAATTTCGATCTCTTGAATTGTTCCTTTAATGCGGCCTTTAGATTATCAATAGTTGCATTAGGGGTTTTTGCCACATAACTTATATACCAATCCAACACGCGGTCTTTGAAACTAGTGGCCATATGTGATTTCTTAACATCCTCATTATTAACCTGTTGTGTTGTCCATACAACGCCAATAGAAAACAAGAATTGTTCTGTGTATTCGTTCTCGATACCATGGAAAGTAGGTAATTTCATGTAAGTGGCCATCTCAGCGTTTTGTGGTGGTGGAGATTGAGTAGATGGCTTGTTTGAGTGAGACGAGTTTGGGAGTGGAGTGGATGGGATCTGAACTATGGGAAATGACCCAAGAATACCTTGATCTCGCAATTCTTCTTCTTCAGAGTTCACAAATTCACAAGAACTATTGATTTTAGGTTCTTCGTCACTGTTATATTTACCTTTTAGAGGGTTATAAATACAACATTCTTCTATATGTACTCTGTAAGTTCTTCCACTGCGCGTAGTTGGACCTCTATGGGACATTCACTCAATATTATTTCACAGAGTACCCTATTCACACAATAGAATTTTAATCCACGATTTCAAAGAGTGCAGGAACCTACCTCTAGGACCCCTGAAAAACCTTCATTCAGCTTCAGAATATGATACAAATTGATCGATAGTGAATTTAGTCACAAATAATCCTAGAATACTATCGATCAAATGATATAATGCATGAATGATCTTGTTGCTAGTTTTATTTAATTGTTGTACCAACTCTAGGGTCCACTGAGTGATAGCGTCATCCTTTGCGTAGGTCTGGAATTCATTAAGCTGAGATGATCACTCATGAAACTCAGTTGCAAAGGAAGAAAATAAAATTTCGTGGACCTCTGCATAGATGTGCCTTTTTACCCAATCTTCGACAAACAATTTAGAGTATTTGTTTTCTTGGATCGCAAATTCAAGTATATTCTTATCAAGCCAATCTTGTATTTCGTTTTGCGTCAGATGCCACAACATAAAATCTCCCTCAAAATGATCTCGTTCTCAGAAATGGAACCATTTTTTGGCTTGAGGGGTCCTGACCCAAGTTCAAAATTATTTCACAACGAACAAAACCCTACTACTATCTCTTTCTGTAGTGATCTGCATGCATAGACCAAAGTCTCACCCAAAGCAATATGGGGGGGTGTTGAAACCACATTTCTGCACCCTGAGGGATCTTTTGATGTGGAAGATCTAATCAGAAATATTAAAAATAATATAAAAAATTATGTGCATGCACAGTCAATAGATATAACCCTTCTGTAGATTATCACAAAATACTTTAATATATTTTGCACATAATATACTTCATTCAAATCTATTTATCTAACGTCAACTATTTTTTGCACATAGATGCAATTAACCAATTACATAAGACAATATGCAATAACATAATATATTCACATTGACATAAAATAATAGATAATTAAGACAGTAAATCACATAAAAGTCGAGGTTCGCCAAAAATTCCTTCTTTATTAAGAGATCTTTCAATTCAGTACAATCTATCTCTTGTGCACACAGTAATAGAGTCTACACACAGCTCAAGAGCATTTATACCCAGAAAAAAACCCAAAAATACAAAACTAATTTAGATAATCCATGCATATATTGATTGATATCTTCATCACTTTACTCTTACATATTTATACTATCATATATGTGCACATACGATGGTCTCAAACCATGGTTTGAGACTCATGGTTTTTTTCCTCTAACCCATTATAATGATTAAGGGACTTTGACTCGCCCCAAAGCTCATTTGACTATTTGTGTGCATCACATATAACAAAACTTAGACAAAATTAACCTAAAAAAGTACATCCGAGGGGAGCCAGCTCCAACATGTCGTCTTTGACTGTAACAGAAGTGGAGCTTTGGTGCACTTGATCTCCTAGTTTCTTGGCTTCCTTTGATTTTGATCTATTGGAGGGAATATCGAGGATCCCTTGGTTTCTTTTGGGAGTTAAGTAGTTGGAAAATCCTCCTAGGATCTCTCCTTGTTGTCTACTCTGAGATTTAATTGCAAAATATTCATCAAAAGTGCAATATATTCGTTATTATCCAACATTTAACCCATATTAGGAATTCAAAGTATGACAAGCCTTAACCATCATCTACAATAGCAACATAATATCATAATATAATTAAATGTGAGAAAGAGAGACTTAATAAGGCTAAAAATGTGACAATTAACCCCTCCGATTATACCTAATGATGGAGATCATCATTACTCCCCTACCAAATGGTTACTCATCCTCTGAGAAACTTAGTCCTCCGTCTGCATCTCTTTGAAATCATTAATCGACCCTCTCACTTGCCAAGGAAGAAGTGTGGGAGTCCCTTAAGGAGGGTAAAAGCCATCATTCTTTTATGATTCCTCCCATTCTCTATTATTCTCATCTTGGTCTTTCCCATTACTCAGTCCCAACAAAAAACGTGGACTGAGTTTCAAACCAAACGACTGAATCTTCCTTTCCAACATGACCCTCTTGTATAGTGGTGCCATTTCTAGAGCACTTCTCAATCTCTATGGTTTGTTGTATTCCATGTTTCTAGGACTACGAGGGAGGAAATTCCATCTCCTTGGACTAGCCATTATGCATTGATATCCCAAAAACATATAAACATCATCAAAATGGGCCATCGTTTGTTCTTTTGTGCTGAGGTAAATTTCTGCAAGTGCATCATCCTTTTCTATCTTGAGATGGTTGTTTATGAGTCCCCTAGGGCTGAATAGTTCTACCCTAATGTGTAGAGGCTCCCCATTTTCTCTCCTCATTACCCTCCTTAATTATTGTTCTATTGCTTCCTCATTAACCATACAAGAGGCTAATTCCATCAACTGGATGTCTCCCATTATAGGGTTAGGGTCGTATATGTTCAAGTTTTTCAACACAAGATTGCACATGTAGAATTTTATTATCTTTTCCTTGTCTACCATGCTTGACTAGTTTCAAAAGTTAGTGAATTTTCTGCAGTTCTAAATAGGTAACGACCCATGAGAGGCTGGTGTCTTGATTTGAAATAGGAGCCACTATTATTTGAGGCAGACTACATAGGATTCTGATGGGTATCTATTTTGAATGGAATCCATACAAAAATATTCCATGGTGGCCATTTGTTTGTCTTTTTATTGGAGCTAATCTTGCAATATTGCATTCTCTTCTTGGGCTTCCTAAAGCTTCTCTTGCAACATGCATTCTCTGAGCCTAACATCTGACAAATCCCTTCCAAAATTAGTGATGTTTTCCTCCATGATCCCTATGTCATGCACACCTTTGGTTTTAGCAATCTTCATCCAATGATGAGTGTGTTCCCTCTCCACTTCCAAGTGATAGAATAAACGTATTGTAAAATTGTTAGGAATCAATATTCCCCTTTCAATAAATGTATAGTAGGAGCTGTGATTTGGCTAAGGGCTAGGGTGTGACACTATTTATGTATCTTTGGAGACAAATTTTGGTGAGGTAGGATCCTCCTTTTCATCTTTCTCTTTCTCCCCATTGGCATTTTTCCCTTCATTTTGTGTTTTTACCTGAACTTCTTGGGCCTCTTTCCCACCCCTGGGTGTCTTTTCTCCCTCATCCAAGGATTATTTCTCTGATTCTGGGCCCGATGGAGTTTCCTATAGCAAAGATATAGTTTCCTGTAGCAAACTCTATTTTTCTTGTGACAAACCCTGTCTTGGTTGTATTTCTGTTTTTTCTATCTTTTGAGGGTCTATCGAGGTTGGCAGATGTGTAGGGGATGCCAAGCTTTCTTAATGTCTGATTATGTAGGTCACAGGGGTCCTCAAAGGTGAGGCAACTTCTTAGACCTTTCCTTATTCTATCCTTATTTCATCATCCTTATTGGGTGACTCCTTAATGGTAATAGGAATTTTAGTTGGATTTTGTGGTTCCCCCTGCCTCACCCTTTGGCTCTTCCTAATCCTGAAATACATGGGTGTTTGTCTCTACCCCTTTTCTTTCACTTGTGTGCTCAAAGTGGATAGGGAAAAAGCCAGTTCCTGATCTATTATCTCTGGTGATATGTTGGTGTCCTGAGGAGAGCTATCAGTGCCTAGCATAGGTTCCAATATTTCCTTCTCCTATGTATTCTCTTTCTTCGTTCCCTGAGTTTCTTCCTTATTTGTTTCATTTCCCTCTTTTAATTTTTCTTTCCCTTCCTAAGGTTATAATATCTCTATGTTTTTTTTTCAACCTCCATCTCCTCTTCTTCCTCTTCATCTTTATCCTACCCCTCTTCTTATTCTTCTATTTCCCTCTCTCTAGGACTAGAGGCAGAAGTTTGTCCTGTTTGGGTGGCTATGAAGGATTCCCTATCCATGTATATGAAAGAGGACCAATACACATGGAGGTTTAATCTACTCAGAGCATCAATCACTATCGGTTTGATAAGGCCATGATGAGCCAAATTCTAGTACTTCCTTCCCCTCACATTTTTTATCATGTTCGTTATTGAGTTCAATAGGAAATGATGGATGCTCAATATTTGTTGTAGAGGGATTTATCCTTGAAATATAAGTTCAGTCAACAACCTGAAATGGTATACATAGACTATAATAAGTCTTCCCTCACATGAAATGAATTTCATGATCTGCAAGGCTACTTCATCCCAGGTGTATGGAAGGCTTTCTCTCCACACTCCATTCTTGTCCTCAATGAAATCTTCTCCTGGCAAAAAGGAGATTTTTGTGGCTACAATTCTTGGCATCGTATCTTCCTTAATCCACTTGAATCCTAAGGGAAAAGTGGTTATTCTGCTGATTAGTTCAAGTTGAAGTGTGATGGATAGGACTCTAACCACAGTGGTGGATCTTTCCTTTGAGTTTCATTGTAGAGCCATTGAAAACTCTCAAGCTATCTCCTCATCAAAACCCTTGAGAAGCTCGAAGAAACCTAGCCATTGGTGGTTCCTGAAAATCTCCATTACTTGAGGATGAAGTCTGATTCTTTTAATATCGGTGGGCTCCCTTCTGTTCAATCCCCCTCCCATTTTTATGGCTGTGATAGGAAGGTGGTAAGATGGTTTTTATTTTAGAGTTACTTGTGAAGAGGTCTTAGAGATTATGGTCTCAAACAAATTCAAATCTCACCATTTAATTCCCAAATTATAACTAACCATGTGTAAATTTCATGGAGACATTGTAATTATGGAGGGTGCAAACCAATTACCTCTGTCATCTAGTGTTTTTTCTTGGGAGATGGTGGCCTTAGGATGTAATATCACCCAAGAGTGGCTTTTTTTTTCTCTCCTAATCCCTGCTGATCTTCTTGTGTAGTCTCCTATAGCACTTCCTGTAGCACTAGGGTGCATGTAAGATCATACTCGATGATTTTCTCTCCGATGGATCCTATGAATTCTTATGCTCCTACTGCTCTTGAAATTCTCAACATAGTCAACATAATGAGCCAGATCTTGCCTTTATGGAATTTTTAACCGAATCTGGAGTGGAGTGATGAATTGTACTAGGCACGAGTTTTCCACTTTGGGACCATTGGTCCCACTACAGTTAATCATTGCCCCAGACTCAGAATCACCTCCTAGTCATTGTTCACTCTCCCTTGACTAATTTTACTTGCCCAGGTGGCATGTACAATTAAATTTTTCATCCAGTTTAAATTTACGAATTGGCTACCTTTTTTCCTTTTAAGTCTCTAAACCTCTACATTAAATCGTTTTGATAATTATGAGTGCATAGTGAAAGGTGAAGGGCCATACACGATCCTAGCAGGTGCTAGTGTGTTGTAGACATGATATCGTGCAAGAAGCAGGAGTTTGGTGATAGAAATGGCTCTCTTTATTTTTTTGTGTTTTTAATTAATTTTTTTATGAGTGAGCATCTTTTTTTATGAGTGAGCTACTTAATTTTTTTTTTTTTGTCTTTTCTTCTTGCAAGTGCTGCATGGAGGTCCTCAGGTGCCTTGGCTAGTGTGTTCCCTCTCCTGGAGTATGCTGGTGGTCCTTTGATGCCATCTTCATCAACTTATCTTCATATTTTACCTTGTGCCATACACAAAATTTCTAGAGGAAACTTTCCAACATCCTGTAGCAACCTTCTCTCGGCTTATTGAGGCTCCAGATTACTTAGGGATGAAGTGAAATTATTTATGGAGGTCAGAGATGGAGTCATAAAATGAGTGTAGTGATGAATAAGTAAGGAGAGAGGTCTCATGCCAAATGATAAATGATTTAGCTACTAGTGGCACAACATAGGGTTTAGAGGGTAAATTCTTGTGCATGGAGTGAAGTGAGGGTTATGAGTGGTAGGTATAGGAAAAAAATAAAATTTCATGCTCTTTTTGAAGTTTAAAATAGTTGAAAGAGATTATTTCCTCCTAAATAATTTCCTTGTAGCATTTACAGGGTTTCATGTAGCGGCTAGACTTTCTTGTAGAAATTATAATCAGGGAAAAAATGAAATTTTCTACCTACCTATTAGGTGAAATGAAAGAATGGGTGCATGATAGAGTGGTCCATGGAGTGTGTAAGCAAAGGAGAGGGATAAATGAGGAAAATTTTTCCTCTAGGTCCAAAAATCATCTTTCATCAATAACCTTCAAAACAAAAAACAAGTGCATAGATATCATCTTTCTCTTTTTCTGTTTGTTTCTTTTCTCTTTTATTCTCTTTTTTTTTTGAAGGTAGGTGTGTTGCCTCCACAGAGGTTTCAACCCACAAGCGTGCCTTGGGAAAATCCAGGAAGTTTTCACCCAAGGATATTTTATTTTTTCCTTTCTTCCTTTCTTTTTATTTTTATTTTTCTCCGGGATTGCCTCATGGAGGTTTTCAACCTTGGAGTTTCCCTTGGGCACCTTAGAGAGGTTTTCACCCATGCCTCTTTATTTTTTATTTTTTTATTTTTTTCCTCTAAGAGGGGGAGGCGCTGGAAAATATGGAGTCTCCAATGAAATATACCTCCCTGTTTATGGAATTTATAAATCCAGGCCTAGACAGGGGCTTTTTGTAACCTTTGAGCCTGTCACCATTGACAAAAGTGGAGTCCGATCCTCACCTATGGTCCCAATATAAACTGCTCCATTATCATAGAATGTTTCTACTTTGTAAGGTTCGAGCCATCCTGTCATCAATTTTCCTTTTAAATCCTTGAACCTTGAGTCATACAACATCTCCCAATCTCCTTCTTGAAAGGTCTTATCATTAATGTGTTTTTCATGCCATACCTTCCTTTGCAACTGAATCACTTCTCTACGAAGGAGTGCTTGCATCGTGAACTCATGCAACCCATTTAATTGTAGAAACCTTTATTGTTGGCCCTTTCCTATATCCAGGTCTAACTCAGCTACCATCCTCAAGGTGTTTAACTCAAAATCAATTGAAAGCATATATTTCTTCCTATAGACCAAGTCATAAGGAGTGAACCCTGTTGTTGTTTTCCATGTAGTGTTGTAGGCCCAAGTAGCTTCTACCAATATGTCTGCCCAATAGTTTCTATTTTTGCTCTCAACCTTGGTGAGGATATTCTCCAAGGCTTTGTTGGTCACTTCCACTTGGCCATTTGCTTGAGGGTGGTAGGAAGTGGAAGTATTATGATTTATCTTGTGCCTCCTCAGAAGATTCTCAATGAGATGATATGTGAATGTTACCCCCTGATCAGTGACTACCTCTCTGGGGTATCCAAACTTGTAGAACACATTCTCTCTCAGAAATTCTACTACCCTCTCCTCGGTTGCTAATTTTACAACCTTTGTTTCAGCCCGCTTTGTCAGGTAGTCAGTGAAGACTATGATATATGTTTTCGGCATAGATTGTGGATCAATGGGTCCAATGAAGTCCATGCCCCACTTTTCAAGTGCCTCTAGACCCACCTAAGGGTGAAAAGGCATCTCATCCCTATGTGGAGGTTTCACCATCATTTGGCACTAGTCACACCCGTTGCAAGACTTTGAATGTTGTCCTTTTTTCATCAAATTCGCCTACACAAGGGATATCATGACATGTAGAGAGGATGTCAAAAAATTCTTCCTCCCTCACACATCTCCTAAGAATTTGGTTAGGGCTCAGCTTGACGAGATTCCCCCCAATCAAGGTGAGAGGAGCATTTTTTTTTATGATCTTTCTCTTCTCCTTGGATGATAGGTTCAGAGGGAACTTTTCAGCAACCAAGTTGTTAGCTATATCAAAAAACCATGGCGAGAGTACTGAGATAGAAAAGAGGTGTTCATTTAGGAGCTGTTCATGCACCGTTCCTTCTTCATCTACAGGTAAAGCTAACCTGGATAAAAAAATTGCAACAACGTTCTCCTTTCCAGGTTTATCGACAATGGTTAGGTAAAAATGATGTAATAATAACAACCATCTAATTATTCTAGCGTTAACATCATTTTTTTCATTAAATATTTGATGGTCGCATGGTCAGTGTCTACAAAGCTCTGATAACCAGTGATATAATGTCTAATATTTTTAAAGCATGGAAAATGGCTAACATTTCCTTATCTGTGACAATATAATTGAGTTCACACTTGGAAAATTTCTTACTAATGAAATAGATTTCATAAGGTAATTTGTATTCTAACTGCACCAAGGCTTCCCCCACAACTTTGTTTGTTGAATCTATGTGGATGTGGAAAGGCATAGACCAATTTGGACCTTAGGGAATGGGGGCAGTAGTTAACTTTCCATTAATGAGCTCAAAACATTCTTGACAGAGACTAGACCAGGTAAACTCAGAGTCTTTGGCCAAAAATCCAAATAGTGGTGATTCCAACTTGCTAAAATCTTTGATAAAAAATCTATAGTAGCTAGCTAAACCTAAGAAAATCTTGACATCTCTCTACTTTTGAGGAGAAGGTTCCATTTTTATGATGGTGATTTTTTTTGGGTCCACCCGTATTCCTACTTGGGATATTGAGTGGCCCAATACTACTCCTGCTCTTTTTAATAATTCAGTACTTTTGTCAAATTAGAGAGAGCTTCTTGGAACTCATCCCCATAGGTTGTGAAATTGTCCATGTAGATTTCAACTGACTCTTGGATTAGCTTAGAGAAAATTCTCAAGACAACTCTTTGGAAGGTAGATGGGGCATTGCGCAGCCTAAAGGGTAGGATTTTGTAAGCAAAGGTACCCCAAAAACATGGAAAAGTAGTCATGTCTTGGTCTTCAGGGCTAATTTGGATCTGGTTATACCCACTGAACCCATTTAAGAAACAAAATAAATTATTTCCTGTAAGGCCATCCATGACATAATCTATAAAACAAAATAGAAAATGGTCATGTTGAAGTCCCAGAATTCCGTTGGAACAACATGGGGGATAGCCACCCTGTCTGGAACGTAAGACAAATCCTTTTCCGTTTGGTGTAGTGGCTCTGACTGGGGATAACGGGACCATTTTCCAAAATAAAGAGATTGATATGGTAATGATATGTTTTGTTACAATGTTAAATGATAAATGAATTTAAATTAATGAAATTAATTTATCTAAATAATAAAATATATGCATCTACTTAAATTATTTGTTTAACTTAATCTATAACACGAGAAAAATTACCATTGATGTGATTTAGAAAAATGTCTTACAACAAAATCTAATAACGATCATTCAATTGTTGAAAGAGATGAAAATTATGTAAAATGATTATCTTGACTAAATAGTTAATCAAAATAATTATGTAAATTATATTGCATCTGTCAATTGCTTTATGTATATAAAAAGGAATTACAGCTGAAACATTGTACAAAAGTGCATGAATGATAAATTGTAAGTCAAACTACATACATATGACAATATAACAAGAAATTATTGTAGATTCACAATCAAGACATAAGCATAAGATAAAAGTACTATAGATGATAAGTTTTGCTCATGAAATCTGCAATATTGATCCACTTTCCTTCAATTCAAATACACTTTAAGAGTACATAAATGAAATTTTAGTAAAGTACGTTCAATTTTCCAAAAAGTATATCTTGTTCCATATATTTCATCAAAGGAATTCATAAAAGTACATAAGTTCAAGCTTTCACAAATTTTTCTTTGATAAATTTATGGACCCTTCTCTAAATGCATGAGAAGAGTTTAAATACTAAATTAAATATGTAAAAAATAGATTATTACATAAAATTTGAGGAGGTTTCAAACAACCTTCCACATAATAAGTAAACTAAACTACAATCTAGAAATAAATATAACGATATTTCTTAGGTGGGTTGATCTTATTTTGTCACATGATCTCTGAGCTGGAAAATATCCATCATCGGCTTCAATTGATTTGGTTGTGTGATCTCAGATCTGACCTGGCCTTTAAACATGACATTTGAAATTGTTGGCAACAATTTCCTAGTGGAATTGGTTAAGGATTGCAGAGTCATGCACTGGTGATGTGGTTTGATCAAGAATTTCCAGTAATTGTCTTTATCTAATTTTGTTATCTACTTGATAGATTCTGCCTGTGTCTCGATTATTTCTTTCCACTATGTTTCCAATAATTTGACCTCTAGGATGGCTTCAGTTGTATATTCTTTAATAAGCTTGGCATTATAAAGTTGCCCATTAACAGTTTCAATGATCTTATTTGTTAAGTTGGTGGCATTTGACGTTGTTTTCTCTACTTGTCACAACTGCATATCCCAGTTTTTAAATAAAATATCTTTATGAAATTTGTCAAATTTTGGGAGATCGACCTCTTTTCCTTTGCCAGATTCTTGCCATAAAATGAATTCAGAAATTTTCTTATGAATCCTTTCGAATTCCAATCCTCTATTTTCCACTTGTTGAGTAAATATTTTACTTGTTTCACAGTATGAATTGGTCGCTCAGATTTTTTGGAAAAAAATTTCCTATTGTTGTTTTAAATTTGTGTTCCATTCAAGTGCCTCTTTTATAAATTGTTGAATTTGAGGTTGGATTTTAAGTTTATCCATCACTACCTCTATCTGTATATCCTTCTCAGAGATTTTTACTTGATGTTTCAACTTCAATATTTCGAATTCTTTCTCGAATTGTGCCATTTTCATCACAACTTGCTTGTTGGTATTATGATTTTCTTGTTCTAGTTGGATTTATTGCTCTTGAAGTCTATCTTCTCTCTACCTAAGAAGAAGTTGCACTTTTTCTACTTTATCCATTGTGGCATTTTTATACGCCCCTGCAAATTGTGACAGTTTGGTAAGATGTTCTGCTAGATTGATAAAAGTGTCTTTCCAGAAAACATCTACTGATTCATTATTGAGAGTTGTCATTGTTTCATCAAATCTTCTTATTTTCTTCATCTTTAATATATATTTGTGAATTGGATTGTAGAAAACATCCAATGGAGGTATTTCCTCAATTTTTAAAATAATTTCTTTTGTTGGGTAGGCCGGGATGATCTCTTGTTCTTGAGACTCTGGGATTTGCTGAAGTGCTACTACAGTTTCTATTGGATTCTGAGTTTTCTCAGGAGTTTGAAAAATTTTTGGTCCTTAAGGATTAGGATTTTGTGGTTTCTGTAGTGCTTTAGTAAAATTTGTCCATTATGTGCTTAAATTATGTACTTGATATTTCACTATCTTCTTAGGTGTATTTTGAACTTGCTGAAGTTATTTTGAAGATGATTCAGCTCCACCAGTTCTCTCCTCAGTATGGATATCAATTCATTTGATTATATTTTCAATTATCTTATGTAATATTCCTAAATTAGCATGCAGCTAATAGGAATATTAATTTTGCTTTCAATATCTAGTTAGATGAATAAATGGGCAAGGAGGCTCATAAGTTGTTTAAGTAGGCATAAAATCCCTCATAATGTGAAAATGGATCATGTTAATAACTAGATCAAACATCCTCATGTGTGAAAAGGGTCTAAAATGTGTGGAAAAAGCCAAGTTTGACCAAGTCAACAACATTAATATATGAGGAGTGGATCCTAAATAAATACAACTCAATGTGAATGAAGATCAATCTAGCTAGTCAAAAGGAAGACACCTTGAGTATGAAAAGGGACAATGCATGAAGATCAAGTCAAGGTTGACTAAATCAAACAACATTGTGAATATATGAGTGGGACTAATGGAGATAGTGTAATTTTGGCAGAGGAGCCTTTGCATGGAAGCAACCTCATAATTGGGTGGGACCCTTGGTGAGGAAGCTCATCAACTATATAATGGAGGGAATGGCAGCCATATAGGGAATGATTGAAGATTATCTTTTTATATGGTCTATTTAGAATTTCTTGCATCATTTGGATGTTTAGCTAAGTTTGCTACACTGTTTAGTGCAAGGGTTTTCTCATGCGGGAATTCCCCACTCTTGCTTGGAGATATTGTTTAAGAAATCCGAGGAGAGAATTTTGTGCTATATTTTCCACTACCTGGTGTTAGGCCAAGTAGTCACCTTCAAAAACAGTGTAGTACCTTTTAGAAACTACATTATTTCTTAAGGTATTGTAGTGGAGGGGTTTAATCCCTTGTTTCATGAGCTAGTTTCCCAGGAGGAGGATCAACCTTTCTCCAGAAAGCTAGAGGGAGAGTCTACTGCCATTCCTTTCCTTGATCAGCCATATTTATGTAGTGCTTCAGCCATACAGCATGATTATAGCCATATATCTACATCAAAAATTTCATGTATATCATTTCTGTCAAGAAATCCTTGTCGGGTCATCTTGGATCTATGTAAAAGAGACTAGATCTTTGTTTTTATGCCTCATTTATTAATATAATAGAAGATCTAATTTGTCTCTATATTTCTAAGAATAAACCCTCTATAAACTGCGCTGTCACTTTCTGCAGTAAATTGTGTTGTAGTAAATCTTGGGGTTTTCAATATTTTTAGGTTGTTTTGAGCATGGGAGGCCTGTTTAACTAGGCTATGATGATTTGTTTCTGATTTCCTCTCAGATATAGTTGATATAATGTGATATCTAATGGATCCATGGGCTTCATATTTCTGTTGATACTTATATTTCTGAAAATGCGTTATTTTTGCATATATTGCTGAGTTTTCCCATTTGGGAATATTACATCTTATCAGGTCTCTCATTTTTACTTTCAGATTCATTATCATAATGATCTGAACTTTGAGACTTGTGTTGTGAATGATCTGAATCTTGAATTGATTTTTCCAGTGATTCATCCTCTAACATATCTTTTGATTCATCATCTAAAATGATACTAGGGGTTGGTTCTCCGATTTCTTCAATAAATAACAAGTCAAATGGGGTTGTTTCCAACCTCTTGTTTCTGTATTCATGAAAAGCTTTAAGGTCTGCTACACTAAGCTTATTGGATGCCATTTTTAACACATCTGCAAATTTCTCTGTTCCTTCAAATGAATCATCAAAAACATCCTTTTCATTCATAAATGTTCTAAATTTAAGTGTAGTGGTAAGATTTTGGACCACATTATTAGGATCATACTATCTCCTTGGCATTAAAGTGAAATTCAAGAAAATAATGTTTGGAAATTCTTTCGTTGTATGACCTACATCAAATAGAGCAAAGGTACCACACTTTAATGGAAATGTAGGCTAAATGGATTTCTTAGAATCCCTGAGCTCCTTAGTTATACCATTTACAAGTATTTGATATGCAATTTATCTAGCTAATATTTTATCTGAAACATAGTAGGGAAAAAAATGAGGGGTAGAAATACTCCCGAAAAAACTAATATAAATAAAATTCTCATCTCTAAACCATCTGGCCACAGGAAAAATATCTGCACTAGCCTCTTTATAAATTTTAGGGGTTTTTTCTTTAAAAATGGTTTGATGAATGGGTAACATGAATCCATGACAAATCTTATAGAAATGGGAATGGAACTATGACTCCCACATGGCTTTATGAAAAATATGAATAGGCTTAGGGTCTTGTCTTGTCCAATTCCAACCCATAATAGGAAAGTTAGAGAAGAAACATATAACATCTATGATATATGTAATCATATAAAAAGGAGGGTTTTTCTAGTCGAAAATACCCTATTTGTCTTGTAATCCATAATGGTTTTGGAAAAATTATTTGATAAAATGTTTGCCCAATTCATGATAGTAGAATTGACGACTGCATCAATTATGGGAACCCATTCAATGTAAAATATAGTAGTATCTGGTCTAGAAAACAATCTACACAACATTGCCACTACAAAATAGTAAGGTGATGGCAATTGCGTTATTGGGTACATACCAAATTTGTCCCGATTTAATTTGCCTTGATCTGCCTTCCATTCTTTCACCACCTTCATTTGATCTTGATTCTTTGTTGCAAATTTCTCCGGGAAGGCTTTATCATAATATTTATGTGGCATTGGAAAATGGTATGTTATATGAAAATCCTCTAGCATCAATGAACCTATGTTTTCTTGTTTGAAATTCTTGAACGTCCTGTCTACAATATTGAGGTTTTCAATGACCTAGTTTACCATATCGGTGTATGGTAAGATATTTGTTCTTGCAGCTATCCTATGGAAGAATGAACATGCAAATTCATAGTAGGAAGTTTCTGATGAACTGGTCAAATCTGTCGTTGCATCTTTCTTTAGTTCCTTTGGATTTTATTCTTCAAATAGGTTATACATGGCTTCCCATGAAGAAATTCCACTGTCCTTATTGCATGTAGTGTCTTAAAATAGTGGAGGCAAGTATGTAACTTCAGTGGTGGATGATTGGGCAACTAATTTTCCTTTCTTTTCCATTTCTGTTATCATTTTCTCAGATATTTTCTTGAATTCAAGCAAGACAAGGTAATTCAGAGTTGAGATATAGAGCGAAAAACAACAGAGAAATAGAGTTAAAGCACCAAAAATCAAAAGGCCAACACTTTTATTTCAAACATGCTTTAGAAGGATATCCATATTTTTTAACCTGTAACCATTGATTGTCGTTAATAACCCTTTAAATGATTATTAAATATTTCACATACTTTACATTATATGTCCAATAAAAAATATTTAAATAATTAGATTTTATTAACACACTAATTAATTTAAGTGCTTTTAGTTATAAATGTTAAAGCGCAAATCATAGATTTTACGAGAATCCATATTCGAGGGTAAGTTCATGCACGATGCGATCTGTGCAAATCGCATATCGCACTTTATCAAGGTGGGTGTAACTTTCATTTGGTTTAGATGTTGCGGGATGCGATATGCGCTAAAACTCTAGGCATTTAATTTTATCGGATTTCGCGGATAAGTTTTATTGTTCATTTAATGATTCATCAAGTCTGACTTATCACATTTTATTTTATGAATGATATAAGTTTGTGCCTTTAAGGAGGCGCAATGTGATTTTTAATTTAAAAGGGATTTTTGGCTTTTTAACTTGGAATTGTTCATAACCAAAAAATATCTTAGCGCTTATCACAATTCACAAGTTTTACATCTGTTCTAACTTTGTTAACTTGTGTGTTTTGCAATTTGCACTAAGCGCAATCAAATAAAAGCGAAAAAATGGTTATGCATTTTATTTCTAAAGTTCTAAAGACTTAACACTAATCGAAATAAGCGTTTCCTAAAATCTATTTGTTTTTTAAAGGGTCCCCATTTATTATTCATAATTTTAACATACATTCAAATAAATGGGGGCTTTGTTTTACATCATAACAATTTGCAATTCACTAGAAGAACTAGTTATCAATGATAATTTTAAAATCTCTCTTTTTTTCAAAATAAGAAATAGTTAAAGAAATGTTAATAACATGAAATTTGAAATAAGTAATAATTATCTGAGTCATAAAAATCAAATCACTTCATTATTATTCACTTGATATCCTCTTAAAGATGAAAATTCTTCTGTCTAAATCAATATTTAATGGGTTAAAAAATAAAGTGGCAGATTCTCTATGTAGATTAGTTTATAATATATATCTTCATCTTTCATAGGTAGAGCCTCTTTTCAATTAGTATTAATAGCATTTAGACAGGGTTACCTTTTAACCAATCAATGATTTAGTATCCCATCCAAATAAGAATTTATTTTTTAAAGATAAATCCTAATTCATATATTTATTTTTCTTCTTTCCTCTTTTTATTATTATTTTTTCAACTTAAAAGTCATTGTCTTGGTTTGGTTGTGAAATAATAACAATGCTACTCATTGGTTGTAACTTAACTGAACAAGTTGGCTCGTGATGATACCCCTTGTCTTTTAATTAAAATAATCTGAAGCCATTACCCTATTTTGGTATGCAGTTTTGGTAATGTCAGTTAGTTATTCTTCTATGAATATGGTAAGCGGGCTTGTGATGAGACCTCTTATCTTTTAAGCTTTTGTTGAAAATTTATTTCTTAAGATCAAGCCTTAAAAAGAGAAAAGTTTATCAGATGGGGAGAATCATTGACTCCTTAAGAGTTTCTGGATGTCAATTTCAGAGTTAACAATGTCTTTCTCCTAAGAGTCTTTTACTTGGTTAAGGATACTTTTCTTGACTAATAATAGATCAAAATGTCTTCCCTGGATGTGGGTGTTATTTCCTGATTTGGCCCGTGGCCACCTGGCCATACCGTCGATGGGAATTCATCCTCCTCACGAGGAGGCACATGGCCACTGCGAGTGTGTTTGTGTGTTTGGCGCACAAATGTACCAAATCACACTGACTTAAGAGGAGTGGTTTTTCCCTCTTAAGTTATTGGTCATAGGCATAAAATAAATGGAGTCAAGCAAGTTAGGGAACATGCTAAGACATAAACATACTAAATAGAGAAATAGCATGCATATTAAAAAATAAAAACTAAACTAAAACAAATAATAAAAAAGCTCTAAATAGAGTCAAACAACTTCAATAATCCAAATGTTGGTGCTTACGTCCCCTCTTATTGAGTGCTGGTAGGAATGAAGGATGAAACTTTTACCCACTTGCCAAGGAGCCCTTAGAACTAGGGAGTTATATGTCTCGATACAAGGATGTCTTTACTTCTGAGCTACCTTGGTGCAAAGTCTCCCTCTTTCTACTATGGTGGACTGGAGTTGTTGGATGTCCAACAACTGACTCCCCTCTATCTCTTCTCCGGATCGCACACTACTAGATTACTTGGGTCAATTCTGGCCAGCATAAAAATGTGTTCTCCCATTCTTCATCTCTTGGTCACCTTTTATAGGAGAATTCAAATCCTCCTTCCCTCTCTTGGCACATTTTGGATGGTGACCCAAGAGAGGAGGGTGATTCCATGATGTGTTACATTTATTCCATTGTGTGCTTCCTTGAGGTCCTAAGGAGGCTTAGGAAATTGTCCTTAGGTAGCCTCAAGTGTGGGATCAATCTCCTTGAGTGTGCCTTGTGGTCCTAGAAAGTGACTTTCAACTCTCTCAGGACCGCACTTCTTTTTGAGGAAAAGCCGCACAAAGGGGTGCTTATCGAATAATAGTGTGCACAAAGGTGCATTTAGCTGGTTCCTTCAGTGCACAATTTGATTTTCCTCTTAGACCTTAGAGATTTTTAAATATTTCAGATTCTATAATATCTTTCAGCCCTGTAAATCCTTCTGCCTAACATTTAATAATGTCATATTTTCTTGTCCAATTTTCCAGTGATAACAATTTCCACCTAATGTGTGAGGTTTAGGAAGAACTGTAGAGTCGAAATATATTATAGTTTATTTTCTATGTACTGTGTGGAGAGAGAGAGAGACCTGTGTGTAGCCCGAAGTTGGAGACACCCTGCACTGGGTCGAAGAGCGACCATGTTCTGTGGGATCCCTGCAAGCAATGGTATAATACAATATATACAAATTTTCTATGAGGCAGGCATGTCCCACTCTTGTGATTCTTTGGCTAGTTAAGCAAATCTACTTGACAGATATAATTTTTTTCTGTGTCACTACTATGGTAGTGATATATTGGTTGATGACGACGACTGATGACGCCCTCAAGGGAATTTTTTCTTTGACAATAGGTGGAATGTGGTACCCATATGCGTAAAACTTGGTACGACATATAAATATGCATTGTACGCATAGGTGTATGGTTGGGACATTCCCGTGTAAGAATTGCTGAAAGATATGCTTATAAAGGCACGGGTCTTCGACAAATTTGATGAAAGTGCAATGGCTGTAAGGTACGATACCATCTTGAAATGAAAAATTATGTCATAGTTGAATGTCAGGAGGATCGATGACATCTGTGGGCAATGATGTCTCCCACAATGCCCCCGAGGATGTCCCTTTTGTGGAGAGGGGTGATCCAAGGTACCGCTTTCTTTTTGGAAAAGAGGTGTTGATGTTGAAAAAAAGGAAGCCTCAACCGAACGAGCGAGTCACTAATGTAGGGGATCATGATTCTGGATGTGATGGGTTTAACATGTGCATGATGGAGAGGGGTGACTAAAAATTGATGATGGGGATTCATTGGCCCAAGTTCGGAGTAGAAAAATAAGCTTGGTGGCAATCATAACTATTTATGATGGGGAAATCCCTGGAGTTGGTAGGACATCTAGGGTGGGTATATATTGGTTATGAATGTCATGGTGGCTTATGCTGAGGGTGTGATACTCTGACCAAGGGTGACCAGGGACTATTGCCATGGGAGAAAAAATGGGTGGGTGGGGGACGTAGTGCACCATTTGCGATATTTTTACACTTACCAAAAGAATAAAGTAATGTGGTTTGGTTTGTAAAAAACACAAAGATGGGTGATCCAAAACATGAAAGTGTTCGCTCACTGATGATGTGAGGAAGGTGCTTTTGATGATGGTGGGGGCCCCATTAGTTGGTCTCATGTGTGAGTTTAATGAAGTGGATGGAAAGTGTCACAGATGGGCTATGGTGATGGAGGTATGGTAGGTCAAATGCGAGGTGCAGTAGTGTGCTTTCGATATGCTTGAAAAACGTGGTCGTCTGTGAAAGGGGTTTTATTTTGACATGGTAACATTTTCCCTGATGCATGGTGGGTGAATGTGCATGAGGTGCTTCCTGGACTACAGTGGTATGGCCATGGAGTCACTATTTTTAAGAGGTTAGGGGATTCTGCGGAGCAATTCTTGTCGTTGCGGTCAGCCTCAACACCTAGGATTAGTGATTTTTTAGCCAGGTAAGCTCCATGACATCCTACATTTTAATTTTTTCAGTTTGCTAGTTCCAGGGTCTATACAATATGGGTTTGTACAGATTCTAGGCTATTTTTTACCTTGATCACGCAGGAAATCAAGGTATAGGTGCACAATTTGCGAGAAAAAATAAGGTTTTGTGTGCATTTAGCACGCGTGTCCTAGCTTTGGGTGCACCTTTGGTGCATCTGTGAGAAGGAAATATGCACCCTCCTCGTGCCTATCTGAGGAACAGGTGCATGGAGAGCCGAAGCTATTTTTTTTTTGCCAAAATTTTGGAAAATTTGTTTGTTTTTCAGTGTGACTGATGTGTTCTTGTTTTGATGACAGGATGTTGTGGAGGGAGCAGAATTGGTCCAATCTCCGTGATCCCTTGGCTTCTCATGGTCATGCATGACAACAATTGGCATCCTATGGTATTCTCAAATTCACAGAGAATGACCTGCTATGATCATAGGATCGCTTTTTGCGCTACCTGATCCGATGCTGGAATAGGTGGCGCAAGGTGATGGTGCTGTAGGGGTGCGACCATTATATCCATCCCGAGACGAGTATGTATTTTGTGACCAGGTTGCTGCCTTAGGGTGAGGTGCTCTGATATCCACTTCCCCTTGGGAGAGTGGATCTTGAGAGATTTTCAGCAAGCCACTGTGGCGAGGCACCCCTTACGGAGGGGTGCATAGCGATAGCTACTGTGACTAACTTGGCCGAGTGGTGTGCTCTATCGACCATTGTGTGACTGGCAGGGTCGTCTGCTCCTCATCGGGCATCGGGATCGAAAATTTTTGTCTTTCATTGGCTGAGGGCTGGGAAATTTTTTGACTTTTCCCATATTTATTACGACGGGATGCTGGCGCAACTTTACAAGGTTCGGGGTGGATCGAAGTTTTTCACTTATGCTAGCATTTTATGCAACATCATGTATAAGTGAGTGGTGCTGCTGAGACCTATGGTGGAGGTGCCAGATGGGGGGTGACAGGAGCCTCGCATAAGGAGTTGGGCCCCTGCGATTCCTATAGGAGGTGGAGGTAGGGTGGGGCTTTATTGGAATGCCACCATGGAAGTTTGGTTTGAGGCAAACCCTGAGCTGTTCTTGCCATTCCCTTATGTAGGGATGAACTTCCGGGGAGACCCAAACATGGGTCTTCCTACTGGATATGTGTCAGGGCTAGCAGGTATGTTTTTATGTTTTCTCCATTTAATTGAGTATTTATGTTTTATATGTGTACTATGATGACACTGACATAGTCCTGGTTACTCTTGCATATGTTGGTGAGGTTTTTCATCCTATGGATCGGTTGGTGGGACACCATCCGATGCAGCGTCCTCTCGGAGATTGCAGGGGACAGGGGGATCTCTTGCAAAACCTTTGGGTGGAACACCAAGAGGAGAGGCTAGCCCTTTCGGGAGGGTAGCAGCTCGGATGCTACCGAGACTACTGCTGAGTGAGCTCATGTAGCCTAGTTGACCAAGCAGGTTGCTATTTTAGAGGATGCATGGGGTCGAGTGGACCACTTGACCCAAGGTATGCCTACCCGAGGTTTTTTGGATGGCCTCGAGGATGTTTGGTAGGAGATCTTGATGGCCCGAGAGAGGGGCTATCAGTTGGTTTTACGTCGGGTGGTTATCTCCGTTTTGACGACGGCTCCAGTATTGGTACTGGGAGCAGTAGTGGGTCTAGGTGACCCACCTGGGGGAGCACCACCCTAGAGTCTTATTGTACATGTGGAAAGCCCCCATTATGAGGATTATTCTCCTATTTTTGTGGACTTGTATATTTGTATCTTTTTGGGCTGAATTACGGGTCAGAGATACCATTTTTTGTACTCAGACACATACATTTTTGGTATATATGGGAGAGATATTTTTTGCGGCTTTACATGGTGTGCCCCATATTTTTGTTTATGGATATGTATGTTTTCTATGTTTATGTTTTTTATGTATGGTGGTTTATCCGTGATGCATTCCATTTTAGAATATTATTAGCTATGCGATCAAGTTTTTGGTTCTGACTCCTTGGTACATGTGTGAACGTAATGTAGTCAAATTGTATGCTTAATCTTTTTGTACGCAAGTATTTTCTAAACAGATGTGAATCTCTTATCTCAAATGTTTGGTTTAACTGCGACAATACTAACTGGGAATCAAGGTAGATATGTATATGGTGTATGCCCTGATTGAAGGCATCGCACATAAGTCCAATGACAGTGTCATATTCTGCCTGATTGTTTGTTTCTAAGATGATACAAACACCATTGGTGCAGAGTGGTGATCGGCTAGGGTGATAGATAAACCAGGTGGCTATTTATAAACTTTGAGACCATTGCGATGCTCCATTAGCGAATCTGAAGTAGGGGTCGCATTGGTAATCCATTGCAACACTAGAGTGCACTTTGTAACAAGTATTTTGGTCATAAATTTAAAGTGTTTGGGTTAGGGTACATTGACTCTAGGGGAGGGCCTTCACGACCCTCATAGATATAATTTCTTGAGATAAAGTTCATTGATGGAATTGCTGAGGCATGTTCCGTTCAGCTCAATCAAGATATATTCCCCCTTGAGGAGGCAATGTTTTATGATGTAGGATCCTTTCCACAAGGTTTCAAACTTTCCTGGCCCTAGGGCTTCTTTTGCAACATCGTAGAGGAGGACTATCTCTCCCTCAGTGAATGAGAAAGGGTTGATGTGGTAGTCAAATGATGCTTTTACCCGTTTCTTGTGGGCCTTGTTGTGTTGAAATGACTGCCATCGACTTTCGTCGAAGAGCTCTAGTTGTACTAAACACTATTCTAGAGGTTGGGTATCATCGAGGAGTTCAATGGCGGCATGCAAATTTGGGATCTCGTGTTCTATGGGAATCACGACTTCAACCCCGTATACCATGTGGAAGGGAGTGAAACCAGTGGATTTTTTCATAGTCATGCGGTATGCTCAGATGGCAGAGAAAAGCATATGGTGCAGTTGGTTAACATAGTTTTGAGGAATTTATTCACAACTTCTACCTACCCATTGGATTGGGGGTAGTATGGTGATGCGAATTCAAGGGTGAATCCGAGATGGTGAGATAGCTCCTGGAAAAAATCATTCTCGAAGTGTTTCCCATGGTTGGAGACTAACTCCTTGGGAACGCCGAACCGAGAAATGACATGGTTAAACATAAATCGTGCAACTGTTTTTGCGGTGTTGTCGTATGTGGGCATGGCTTCGGCCCACTTGGTGAAATAATCAACAACCACTATGATGTATTTATGATTGCCAGAGGATGCAGGGTTGCAAGTCATGAAGTCGATTCCCCATTTGAAAAAGGGGCCAGTGACGATGACAAGGTGCATAGGAGCGGGAGGGGCTCTTGCTTTATGAGTGAAGCATTGGCATCTATTTCATCTCTTGAATGTTGTGATGAAATCATGAAATAGGGAGGGCTAGAAATATCCTGCCCGTAGGACTTTTTGGGCGGTGGCCATCTTGGAGAGGTGGCCGCCGCAAGCTCCGTTGTAGCAGTCGTTAAGGGCTTGTTCCACATGGTCGTGAGTAAGGAATCGACATAAAATGGTGTCAATTTCCCATCGATATAAGACATCTCCCATAAGGAGATATCGAGGGGCCTGATGGTGAATGCACAGACGGTTGTCTCGAGTGAGATGAGGTCCGAACTTTTGGGTTCTTAAGAAGAGGATAATAACTCCGTAGCAAGGGTCGTCGGTTTCTACAAAGAAGAGATGTTCATCTGGTAGTGAATCATTTACTGGTGATCCTTCGGTATGTCTTGGGAGGTCCATAATGAACTCTACTAATATTAGCGCCCTTTTTCTCTTGGGGGAGTGAAACTGTAAGTCAAATTCTTGGAGAATGACTATCCGATGGGCATATTTTTGGTTCATTCGGCAGTGCGTGAGAAGATATTTTATGGGGTTAATATCCGCGATGACCGTAGTGGTCTTTAAGATGATGTAGTGGCAAAGAATTTGGACTGCATGTAGTAATGCTAAGGCAATATTTTCTTCGGGCTCATATATTAATGCTGGGCATGCTAAGGTTTTAATGACATATTATATTATGTGCTCCTTCCCATCTGGGCCTTCCTAGATCAATACTTCAGCCAAGGCAGTCTCGGAAGCTGATAAATATAGGATGTAATATTTTTCATAGTCTGGGGGACTGATGAGCAGTGCTGAAGACAATGTTTCTTTTAGTGCATCGAACTTGGCTCGAATGGGTGTAGTTGATGCGGTTTCTAACATATTGGAGCTACATCAGGCCATGTGTCAATATGGTGCTCTACAATAGTGGGACTAATCCCACACATTTCTGAGTATTCCCATGTGAATATATCTCTATACTCTTGTAGAAATTGGGTATAGAGAAGTTTATTTCTTCTAGAGAACATGTTTCCCCCTGTGAGATTTCTTCGACCTTTCCAGGATTTTGGGATATATTGACCTTGATAGTAGGTGAGATGTTTGACATGTTTCCTTCCTCGAATGCATCGAGCATCGGGATCAGATGCTTGAACCAATCGAATTTCCCTAATGGGAGGAAATATTTTGACTCAATTGCATAGATCTCTCATTCTTTTGTCTTGTCAGGACTGAACACTTGTTTGGGGAGAAAAAGTGAACAGTGATGCATCGCATCCCATGGATAATCTGACTTTGTCATGGCCTCTAGGATTTCCTCATCTGAATGGAATAGGGATCCTAAGGGGGATTGTCTCTGTGCAAGACTGTGCTGAAGAGGTTTGGTCTGCACATAGCTAGTTGATAGACATGAGAAGGATTCCATGGTCAACGAGGTGGAACTAGACGTGGTTGACAGAGTGCAAGAATATTGGGTCTACATTGTCATAGGTACAACTACTCTCGTAGTTGCGGCTAACTTAACGCTTATGTCAGATGAGCAAACAGCTCGAGTCATAGTTATGGTACATGATGATATGAATCATATATGGTGTATCGTGTCATCGGCGTTTGGTGGGGGGAGAATATCTATGATGGGAGCTTGCATGAGCACAAGCCTAGGTCCCTTGTTAGGATGGTTAATTTCCAATGGGTGGAAATTGGGTCTAGTGCAGAGGTGCCTGAATTTTTCCATTAGTTGACATACCTCTGGTTTGTGGTTATGGCTAGTGAAAATGGTGCATGGTACCACTGTGCCAATTGAGTAGATTGTGTGGGAATAAACACTACTCTTCATCCCAGACGTGGACACTTCGAAAGGATCTGTTGTAGAAAATGAGGTCTTCTGCTTCTATTTCTGAGTTTTTGGTTTGGGTATGTCTAACTCTTCTGGGGAGTGTAGACTTAAAATTTTCATTGCCACTATAAGCTTTGGGATATGCTAAAATTTTATCGTATGATGAAAGAGTGAAAAAATCCAGCAATAAGTGTGTGTGATATTCTCTTAGATAGAGAAGTCTCTGTGGGAGAGAAGAGACTGTGTGAAAACTATTTACGAGGTGCTTCAATTCTTTGCACTGATTGATCCTGTGGCTGATCAGGTCACATAGTCTGCATGTTACCCTAGGTTGAACCTGAGTCATGCTTGGTTGGTGTGCTGTTCCAATGTGCCCATTATGCTGATGTGGGTAAGGAGTAGATTGCTTGGGGGAATTTTTCTTTCTATATTGGTTGAGGAGAAGGTTGTGTTTCTTCTCTAATGTATGTATCATATCAATTAGAGGACGAACTCGTGGAATAGAAGCACAGATCTGCTCCCAGTGATTGCCCTGACATATTAGGAAAAATAGCCTTGATATCGGGTTCGCATCCGGCTCGCTAGATGGCATGACTGGGTGCCAGCGACATAGCGCTTCTAAGTCAGGACAAGTGGCGAACACATGATTGGGCTTTTTACACAACACGCACGTTGGTCTTCTCCGTAGAGGGCAGTTGGGGGTAAGTAAGGGTTCCCTAATTGGTCATTTTTCAGCTGACAGAAATAGGATGGATCTATTCGTCACATCTTCTTGAGTTGTCGAGTTGTTCATGGATTTGAAGTCAGAGCCATATTCTCAGGAGAGGCGAGCTATATTCAATCGCATACAAGCTAGCGCTGCATGGAATCTATGGATGTAGTGACTATGGCGTAAAGGATGATTTACACCACATATGAATAGTGGGTATCTGGGTCAGTGCGATACACTACATGGACTAGATACCATCACTGGAGAATTTCAAGAGCTGGGCAATCGATGATGAAATGATTGCGCTCATCAGAGAGAACACAACGTTCGATGGGAGGAGGGGGAATGGATGGAAGTCTCTCTGGCGATTGTTGTTCCTCCTGCAGGTATAGAATGACATGAGGTTCATCTCCTGATGACTGGGTAGAGGGATCCTCTTGGTAGGATTGCTCGATGGCATGTACGGCATCCCTATATCACGGGATCTCTGGGAAATGATGGGTATAGTGTCCATAATTGCTGCAGATAGTGCACGCTTGGTTTGTACGCAATGCTTTGCCTTGAGTTTTGGTCCCAGGTTCAGTTTTATGGGAACTTGGTGCCGCGATGTCTACCGCATAGCTAAGGAGCAGTTTTAATTTGTCCAGCTCTGAGAAGATGTGGGTAGGGTGGCCTACTACATCACATACAACACAACATGGTGATTCCCATGGTGGGGTGGGATTCTTCACCTTCTTTCCTCTTCTCTCAATTTTCTTATTTGTTACCATCGGATTTGCGATGGGAATCTCGTATGAAGGGAGAGTGCATGGATCTGGTATAGATCTAACTTTTTGTCCACATACTTGGTCTAGATCTGAAGTGTAATCTACAACTATTGTAGAGTCCATACTATAACACTGTAAGGCTTTTCAGTCTTAATCTATGGTTGTAGCACCTCATTTTGAGGGATTTATTCATTGGAGACTTGTATTTTCTTGTTATACATCTTATGGGCCATTTCATTCACATGTTTTGCTGTTATAATAACAAATGAAAGGTCTCCATATTGGCCTCCTACATTGTCTATGATGAACTGCGTTATTTTTATATCATTTTGCATTCTATTGTTGCATTCCCCATTTGGGAATATTACAGGGCAACATCTCCCCATCTACTCTAAAGGATTAGAGCGGCCCAACTACTCATATACCAATGAAAATGACACCACTAATCCTATCCTCCATAGCTCATGTGTACATTATAACCATGATAGAGCATCATCTCTGTGCACTGCCATGTATGGTCGCTTGCTGATGCCTCCCCCTCTGACCAACTCTTGTCAACATAGGCTAATCACCCTGTGAACCCATGCATGGTTATTATACTGAGATAGCTCCAAAAAAGGGTGTACGCTCCTGTTGAACCATCCTATCACTAGGGATGTTTGGGGCTCTCATAAAGATCTGAAAATGTTGTGCGCCCAAATATCAGACCCATCGCACAATGACTACCATCACTTACTCACTCTATCATGTGATGGTAAATCTCACTTGGATCACAACAATGATCTAGCCCTCGTGTCCCTGTGTTAATCCATGGACTCTGCTGAAATGTGACCATGGATGTATCTAGCTGCCTAGACTGCTCCATGGGGTACCAAATCAATACCTTTTTCCATCCAACCTCGAGAAAATAATCAAATGCAATAATTCTCGAACATAAATACTCCCTCCATCGTGCAAGTACTGCACCCTGTCGATGTATGCCTGAAGGGGGGTGCTCTGACACTCCAATGTGCCCTCTAACTACACCGTTAGGGAAACTAGCCATTCCCAATGTGGACCAACTTTGCCACTAGCTTGGAAAAAACAACTCTGATGCCCTCCAACTCCTCATTCTACCATAGGATAGCCTCTTATACTGATGTGGCCTTCACCTTTAAAGCTAGAAGGTCAACCCAAAACTAATGGTGCTGCTATGTGAAACCATCATCTAATACCTATGTATATCCTAGCACCTCCTAAAGGGCTAAACCAGAGGATGGTTGCACACCCTCCTCCATAGATACTCCAATACACAAGGCATGCTCACTAGTCAACTGCATGTGATTGTCATCCGATAATTTTTCCATAAACCTAGAGGCCTCTATACCTATCAGCTCCTCAAAAATGGTGGAGTTTTCTTCTGACACCTCATCAGCCTGTGATGCAGTGCTATCATCAGAGAACTTGGTCACAACCCAGATACCCCATTAATCAATGCCTTAACAATAGGTGTTGTCTCATCAACACGTGTATGATCAGTTGTCTCCTCCCAAGTCTTTGTCGTACTCTTTAATTACCCATAAAAAGTATGTAGAAAAAGTCTACCCATGGTACACTGCAGGTCGTTGCCTTATGTTTACCCTCTTCCTTTGTTGTAGCTGCGATGTCTTCGGTTTTCCTTAATCTGGAAAAATTCCTGGAAAGTCACATGTTCGTTGAATATTTGAGGCTGAGATTCATATTCAAAAAACTAATCACTGAGAGCCTCCTACTCTTGTGGTCCTCCAGTCCCATTTCCTATTGCTAGGAAGGTAGGCATAGTGGAGCATTGTGAAGCTTGCTACACTATCAATTGCTCATACGAATGATGTGAATTACCAGAACTTTCTCCATTTTGCAACCCTCTTGGGGTTTCCCTTCGTCTCTCTACTCTCATGTCCTTGATCTCTTTGGTGAGATCCTCCATAGATCTAAGGAGGAGATTGTAAAAATCCTACCCATAGCCTTATTCTTCCATTGGAGAATCCCTTTATCCTCCTCTACTAGAACATAATTTTCTTTGCCAATTGTGAATTCTGAAACAATTGAATCTAGTATTGCAATTGGAAGAATTTGAAAAACAGCCACCACAGTAAATCTAAGAAAATCATCTTCATATAACCTTTCGTTTCTCTCAATATAGACCTAATTTGGAAAAATTGATCATAGGGAAATATAATTGGTCAGTTTTACACAAAATCCATGTCTCAGAGTTTTGAGATTCATATTCATTTGCCCGAAATAGCTAACGCAAAACCGTCACTTTTTATCCCAACAAATTTCTTCATTTTATATTTTTGTATCTCTTGGATAGCCTTATGTTTCTCTCAATCCAGACCGAATTTGGAAAAAAATGCTCATGGGGAAACATAATTGGTCCGTTCGGCACAAAATATATGTCTCATATTTTCGATATTCATTTTCATTTGTTGGAACAGGGTCTCCTAAAAGCTGTGAATATTGTCCATTTTTGTATATTTTTGTATTATTTAGTCTAACTTAGGGGTTTTGGGGTGGTTCAAAGCCCCTAATGCATTATAAACGGGTCAAGGGTAGACCAAGAGTCCGCAAACCATGGTTTGCAGACCATTGGATGTGTAGGCTAAATCGATATAAATAGATGAGACTTTTTGAGTCTTAAGGTAGGAAAATAATAGAGATTGAAGCTAAGCGCGAATTGTTAGATCTATAGTCGGGTTGTTTGGGTAAGGACTCCTGTTGCCTGTGTGCGCGGAGATCCTCAGTCCTGCTGTGTGCGGACCCTGCTAGCTGTGTGCGCAGGCAGTATTTTGGGACTGTAAGATGATTTTGGTATTAATATATATGCAAAGTATTGTCCGAAATCTTATGTTACCTAGAACTGTTGTGTTATGATTGATGTGAATGATTTGCGAAAGTATATGTTTGATAGCTACGAAAGTATCTATGTTTCTCTTATATGACTATGTGATGTGTTAATTTCTACAATTATAGTTGTTGTGATGATAGATTAGTATTACGCACGTGGATGAGAAGGTAATTACTAGATCTGTGCCTGATAATAGCTTTGTTATATTGTGGATTATATTGTCAATAACTCTACGAATAGATCTGCTTAAGTGCGAACTAGGCTGGGAACGCAGATTTTCTTGACTTACCTACTGTCTCTTAGGGTGTGGAAACCTGGTTCCAACACCCTCCCATACTGCTTCAGGTGAGAATTTGGCTTGCGCAAGCAGGTCAGTGCCGAAAGTGCTAGTAGTATATGGGTTTGTTGGAAAACCTTAACCTCCAAACCTAGGTTAGGACCCCTCGAGCCAAAAAATGGTTCTATTGCTAGGACCGAGAGAATTTTGAGAGAGACATCGAGTAATTCCAAGACCATATTGGAAACCTAAGAAGAAAGAAATCGACGAGTGGTTTGAAAAGCAAGTTCAGGAATTCGCACTAAAAGAAAATCGCAGTGCGAAGTTGACCGAAGAGAAGTGGAAGAATAAGTACATTTTCACTTAGATTTATGAAATTTTCTTTGTGACATTTACGACCGAGCTACAGGAGTGGCTCCATTAGGGGAATTTTGAGGTCTAAAATGGGCCTCCTAAGGAAATTATAAAATAATAGTGGAAATAATAGAATAAGGTTTGGTGACATCATCAAATTTTAGAGGGAAAAAATAAAAAAACTACTTTTTCAACTCATATTTTCAACTTATCTCCCAAAGTTTTTACTCAAATTTCGAGCAGGAGTACGCGTTGGATCCAAAATTTAATTCCTCATCCAAGGATTACCCATGTTGCATACTTTCAATGGGTCCTGCTACATGAAAATTGAGAAATACATGAAAAACATGATTACAATCATGTTTTTCATGTATTTCTCATTTTTTGTGTAGCAGGACCCATCGGAAGTATGCAACATGGGTACTCCTTGGATGAGGAATTAAATTTTGCATCCAACGAGTACTCCTGCTCAAAATGTGAGTAAAAAATTTTGGAGATAAGTTCAAAATACGAGTTGAAAAAGTAGTTTTATTATTTTATTATTTTTTAATCTTTTTACCCTTTTACTTAAAAAATGGTGAATCATCCCCCATGGTTGACATCATCATCTATAATCCTATTGGTTCTTACAAAGTTTATTTTTTTTGTACATTTTTCTTAGGAGGCCCATTTTAGACCTCAAAATTCCCCTAATGTGCATGGCTTGTAGATTTTTAGAAGTGTTGTAAAGATGAGTTGATCATGCAGTTGACCCCAGAGCTGAACCAACAGTTAGAGAAGACTGATAACACCATCACTTGCACGGTAGATCATTGGGTGGATAGTGTGATAGGAGGATTTGTGATGGAATTTGAAATTGAACAATTTGTGTCCTATTCAGAGGTAGAGAGGAGGTTCTTCAAGGGTTTCCGGGGTAAGTTTCTAAAAACTTTTCCATTACTGATTAAGATCTTATTGTGTGAAAAAATCGTTTTGTGTAGTCATACAGAGTTAATGAGCTCCGATCAAAGTGAGGGTACAATGCGCAGTGGTAAGTATTACAGAACTAACCAAGAAGGAGATAGATCTGTCTATAGTCCAATAAGAAATTTTGCTGTGCATAGCCCTCCGTCTACGTCACGTTTGAACTAGCATAGGAGTAAGAACTCACCTCCACCTCCACTAGAAGATGATATGGCCTCGCACATGAAGCTACCTACCTTCAAGGGCGTAGGGGATGAAGACATGGATCGGTTCTGGTTTGTCGTAGGATCGGTATGGACTGCGTAGAACGTGGCTAGTGAAGCGGTGAAAAGGGCGCAGCTATCCCTTTCCTTTGAAGGAAGAGCCTTGGACTAGTATATGGGATACATCAACCAACATGTGAATGTGACCATTGAATAAATTAAGAATGATTTGAAACAACAGTTCAAGAAGCCTAAGTCCTACTCCCAGATAGTGAACAACCTAAAAGATTTCAAGCAAGGACCATCTGAGTCTATATGGGAAGCTGACCAACGGTTAAAGAAGGTAATCAGAGGAGGATTTCAGTATGATGACAGGCAGCACCCAGAGTGGTTCATTGCTATGCTGCTTCCCCACCTATGCGTACCAATGGGTCATCAAGCCATTGAATCACAAGAAAAATCCTTGGAGATTGCTATGAAGCTGGAAGCTACACCTAGAGATGATACCCAGTGAAGAGTACAAAAAATACAAGGCCAAATAGAAGCAATGCACGTGGAGATCCAGAATCTGCAAAAGGAACGAGGAACAGAGGCTAGCCCTGAAAGATGGTGCATACGAAGTAGTGTGAATGGCCACACCAAGGATACTTGTCCTCTGCTAGCAGACTACATGCAGGCTAGGGGACCCAGCCCATTGCATCCTAGGGAAGCTGTAGGACCAAGTGGGCTGGTGTTGTGGTGCGCTGACTGTCGCATTGCTGGGCTACATGATACCAACCACTGGCCTCGCCTCGCCGCATATGTTCCAGAAGTGAAGAAACAATGGTGCAGATTTTGTAGATCGATAAGAAATGATGAACAGAACTGCTAGACCTATGATCTGATGATAGATTGGGGAAATTTATATATGGTACAGTTGGACCCTTCTTCACCAAGGTCCCCCTCAGGCATAGGGGGCTCCCCAGCTAGGGGCCGGGGAGGGGGCCGAGGTGGAAGCACAGGAAGGGGGAGAGGACAACTGATCTACTATAACTGTGGGTAGATAGGCCACTTTGCATGAGATTGCACGAACCCAACAAGGAAATAATGCAGATACTAAAGATGGTTGGACCATGTGATTGAAGACTACCTGATTATGCTAGCCAAGATGTAGGAAAAACAGTAGACACCTACAAAGAATGTACAAAGGGTTAAGATAGAACCTCGAGATGAGGGGCCAAGCATTAATGTGATAACATGCAGCGGCATGGCCATTGGAGGGCCTGTGGAGAAGGCTGAGGTGGTGCCTCTTATCCGTAAAGCATCCACTAAACAAGAAGGTTTGGACTTACAAAACGAGAAGGAAACCTTTTTCGCAACTCGTAAAGACCTCACTAAGGCTATGGCATCTAACCTTCAAGCCTCCATGACCCTCGAAGTAGATGAGGAAGTTAAACCATTCTTGTAGGCGTGTATGAAGCTGCTGCACAACCAAAGTCCGTAGAAAGCCTCCAAGCTTTAATCGACAACTGCGTAGAAAGGACAACCCCATACGTTAAGGATGTGCACAAACTATATAAGCATAAGAGATGCACTAGTAGGGAGATGCGGTTAACTACGCAGATTGGTGATTACGAGATGGATCATGTTATTCTATACCTAGGATCATATGCGAACATACTACCTAAACAAACTTGGCGGTGAATGGGAGAACCTAAGTTGGAATGGTCCACTATCTAGCTGCGCATGGCCAATCAACATAAGATCATACAGTTGGGAAGATTATCAAAGATCATGGTAGATATTGCAGGGGTTAAGGTCCGGGATGATTTTGAAGTCATTCAGATTGCAAAAGACACGAACCCCTATCCTGCACTCCTAGAAATGGACTAGGCCATAGATATGGGCAGTATTATGAATTTGAAGAAAAGAAGCATGGTGTTTGAAAGTGAAGGTACACGGGTGATAGTACCACTAGACCCCGCAGAAGGAGAACGGTATACAGAACCAGTGCGTGAGGAAGAGGAGGTGGATCATATCTATAAGTTAACTACAAGGGATGAAGACTGGATCAATCCTACAGCCGATGATGTGTTTTTCTTGGAAAAATATAGCGAGTGCTCCTCTGACTCTAACGGAGAAATAGAAAATTGGAAAAACCAGCTACACGATGTCTCTGCACTGTGGTGCCTACGAATCACAAGGGACTTCCACTGTATATACTCAAAGGTAAGAGAACTACCCTACTTTGATGATTTTGGTAGTATAAAAGAGTTTTTGCAAACATTTGAAGCTAAGGTGCCAAAAGAATGAAGGCTATGGGCCCTTAACTTAGCCATACGTGCAACACCTACAAGGTGGCGGGACATGCATAAGGGGGCGTTCCAGGACTGGGAGGAATGTCAGGACATGATAATCTTGCGATTTGAACCCCCGGTTGATGGGTGCGTCAAGACGTTTCTTGGTTCAGGGGATCCGCGGGAACACTTGTTCGCTTGGATGGAGAAGTGGTGTGACCGGACTACAAAAGAATGGGTTCACTTGTTTATTCATGCGTTGGGACCAATTCCCACTACGTGGTACTTAGATACGGAGCTACATCAGCACACTTGCCACTAGGAAACTTTAAAGGAGGAATTCATGGGGATGTTCGGACTAACAAGGGGCTCAGAGGCACTTGACGAAGCTCTGCAGGATATAGATACCTTCTTTTTTGGTGAATCTAGCAGCACCAACGTGGGAAGCACAGATGCATGATATTTCCAATTGTCACAATATAACTATAGAGGAGTGTGAGGAGGATCTGCATAATGTCTCTATTCCAGAGTCAGAGGGAGAGCCCGCCATGGCATGACCTCCACTATAAAATGTGGATGTGACGAAGCCTCTAAAAATGCGGGAAGTTAACATTAGCTAAAATTGGGGATTACTGGGATGATGATACTGTTAGTAAAGTTGCAGAATTTCTCACTGAATATCAAGTCTTATTTCGAACGAAGTTTTCGGAGCTCAAGGGGATCAGAGGGGACCTTGGGGTTATTCACATCACACTAAAACTAGATGTGTGCCCTGTAAAGCAGCACCCTTATGGGCTAAAACCTAAGTATAAGCAGAAGATTAAGGAAGAAATCGATAAAATGCTCGCCGCAGGTACTGTCGAACCGGTCGAGCAGTTGGATTGGGTAAGTCCAATGGTGGTTCAAGAAAAGAAGACGAAGGGGGAAATCCAAATCTATGTGGACTTACACAAGTTGAATGATGCCTGCGTACATGATCTCTTTCCGACACCATGCTTGGATGAGATCCTGGATAGCGTGGGAGGCCAAAAAGCATACTCGTTCACTGACGGGTTCTCAGGATACCATCAGATCAGAATCACACCAGAAGATCGTAGCAAAACTATGTTTTCCAAGGAATGGGGATCCTTCCAGTATATGGTCATGCCATTTGGACTCAATAATTCCCTTGCTATATTCTCATGAGTTGTTGTTGCAGTGTTCAAGTAGTTCATCCACAAATTCTTGGAGGTGTAATTTGATGACTGGACTATCTTCGGCTTAGTAAAGACACACGTTTCGAACCTGTGCATGATGTCGATGCCTATAGAAAGCACCAAATTTCCCTGAATATTAAGAAATGTATCTTCTGCGTACCCTTTGGAATCTTGCTCGGACATATAGTTTTTCGACAGGGGATGATGGTTGATCCTGCAAAGGTTGAAGTTATCATTAATCTGGCAGTGGCTACAACTGAAAAATAGTTGCGTTCAATCCTCGGACATACGAGCTATTACAAAAAATTCATTCAGGGATACACACTGATCACGGCATCTCTATAAAAGCTGCTTAAGAAGGATGTTTCATTTTTTTGGGATGATGATTGTTAGAAGAGCTTTGAGCTACTCAAGGAAAATATGGTCTCTGTGCCTATCCTTATTTTTCCTAATTGAACAAAGGTATTCCATGTTCACGTTGATGCATCTAGAATCACCCTGGGAGCGGTCGAGCGGTCCTTACACATCTTGGAGATGGAGAAATTGATCACCTAGTTGCATTTGCTAGTATAAAACTCTCGGGTGTGGAGTGCAACTATGCCACCACAGAGTGGGAAGGCTTGGCCATGGTCTATGTATTACAGAATTATCCGCACTACCTGCTAGGGGGACACTTCAAAATGTTTACAAATCATTTGGCTTTCAAGTACCTAGTTAATAAGCCTCTGTTGGGTGGGCATTCTGCCAATGTCTTCTGTTGTTCTAGGAATACGACTTTGAGATCATTGTCAAGCTAGGGAAGTTGAATGCTGGACCAGATCACTTGTCCTGAATTGACAACACCGAGGAACCAACCAACCAGGAGGAAGGATTTCCTGATGCGTATTTTTTTTGTGTTAAGGTAGTTGATGTGCACTTCGTTGACATTATCCAGTTCCTGACTATAGGCATGGCAGTTGTGGAGTATTCGGTGCAACCAAAGAAAGAGCTGGTAGCTCGCGCTGCAGATTTTACCATCATAGCAGGACATCTATATAAGATGGGTGCAGATGAAGTGCTACGCAAGTACATCCTAGAGCATGAACAACATGACATCTTGGCAGAAACCCATGATGAGGTAGCAAGAGGTCACTACGCAGGGAAAGCAACAGCGCAGAAGATCTTAAGAGATGGCCTATGGTGGCCGATGCTGCATACTGAATCTCATGACTATTGTAAAGCCTGCGATACATGCCAACGGATAGGAAGGCCATCGCGTAGAAATGAAATTCCCCTTCAATCACAAATGACCCTGCAAGCCTTTGAAAAATGGGCCATCGATTTTGTGGGACCTATTAACCCACCCGGAAAGAAGACAGGTGTGTGCTACATTATAACTTCCATTGACTATGTAACCAGGTGGGCCGAAGCACAAGTGGTGAAGGATTGCACTGTAGATACTGTTGCGCACTTCATTTTTGAGCAGATTCTGACCAGATTTGGGTGTCCAAAAATCTTGATGAGCAATAGAGGTACGCACTTTGTTAATGAGACAATACAAGCCTTAAGAGAGAAATTATGGATCCATCACGTGAAAATCACTCCATATCATCCTCAGGAAAACGAAGTGGTTGAAGCATTTAATAAAGTCTTGGAGCATGCACTAACTAAGGTCTGTAACACTGATCGCAACGACTGGGACATGCGCATCCTGTCTGTTTTGTGGGCCTACCGCACCACCTGCAAAAAGTTGACAGGGAAAACACCATTTAGGGTGGTCTACGGCAAGGAGGCCATTATTCCCATGGAATATTTTATTCCTAGTGTGTGTATCACAGCCTTTACGAATATGGTGGAGCTTGATATCATGGAGGAGCGCTTAGCGCAGCTTGTGGCTGTGGAGGAAGACCGTTTTATTGCTAACTTCTATTAGCAGGTTAAGAAGGAATGGGATAAGGCATGGCATGACCGACATATCCAACAAAATTCCTTTGCAGAGGGTGACTTAGTGCTCCTTTACGATAGTCAGTTTTCCAAACACCCAGGAAAGTTTCGAAAGCACTGGCTTAGACCCTACAGAGTTAAGGAAATAATATATGGTGGATTTGTTCAGTTAGCTACCCTGTGGGGCGATATGATACTCAGATATATCAATAGAAGTCATCTCAAACCCTATGAAATCAAATGAATATATGGTCAGAGTAGCTGTATAAAGGAGGGCAGACCCACCGGGGAAGGTAAGCACCGTAGGTACCATGTTATGCGCAGGAGGCGACCGCAGGTTTGGAAGCCCAGGGGGTGTGCCGAAGGTGCAGGAATAAACTCATAAGGTAGCAGGTGCGCTGGGAGCATATGAGGTATGCTAAAATTGCAGGAGTGCGATGGGAGCGTAGGTGTGTGCTGAGCGCACTAGGGGTGTGAAAACTAGCCGTTGGAATAGTCAAATCGGGTAAAAAGAAAAGGTTACCATTGGAAGGGGTGGGCGGCCGACATTTAATAAAGAAATTTTGGAAGATTTTTTACCATTTACCTAATGGTAAGTTTCGGATAAGGTTTACCCTACCATTGGTCGATCACTAGGCCTATAAAAGAAGAAGGATTGAGCAGGAAAGGGTTCCATATTTTTAAAGTAGCTTGTACTTCACGAACTTGTCCTTGTCGAGTTTGTGTTTTGAAAGATCCTATGCCTATCGTGTTTTTTTCATGTCTGAGCATCCAACGCCCACTGACAGTAGCAATCACGAGTTTGGTTTTCGCGCCAGAATGGCGGCCGCTAGTCCTGCTGAATCTTTAGCACCTATGACCTCGGTAAAGCAAGAAACCGAGTAAGTGGTGGAGATTGAGTCTGAAGACGAAGAAGTGTTCTCCACACCAGTCACACAGAAGGGAAAGGAAAAAGTGCAAGGCTCATGAAAACCTCCGAAACCCGCCAAATGGACTGAGGTAAATCCCCGTACTTCCCTGAGAAATGTAAGATCCCCGCGAAAGATGCCTCAGGCGCATGCTACTGCTCGAGAAGAGACCCAGACCACCGACCAAGTCAACTGGTTACCTCCCTTTGCCCGACCGCGTAGGCCCTCGATGCACACCAAAGAACCTAGATGGTCTGATCACTTACCTGTAGATGCCACTAACCTTGGGCGAGGCCCCTGTTATTGGCGAACCTTTTGGGAGGCTCCATGAAATCAAATTTGATGATTATTGTTAGCCATCCATAATTTTGATATATTCAAATGATGGCTAAAACTGGTCTTTTAGCCTTCAAGAAACAAATTTCAAACAATCGTGAGTTCTTGAAGTCTATTGTGTTCAATATCCTTCATAAGACCCATCTCATTGATGTCTTTGCTCAAAAATCCTCAAAGAAGCTTGCTGATATACAAGGACTATTTCAAAAACCTCTTCTCCACCATTTGCCTCCTAAAATTCCCTTTTTCCCTTTATTATTCCTCCATTTCCTCAAGAAATCCCTTTAAAACCTTGTAAATCTTATTTTACTTGGTTTAAAACCCTTCTTTTACATGATTGGAACCCCTAAAAACCCTTAAAAAACCTTCATTTCGACCTAATTCCACTCCTTTTAGACACTCAGGCTTAAGCACCTTTCGGGTTAGCCCTAGCCGATTTTCGTCATATGACCTGGCGCTGTGACTGAGCGCTAAGCCCATCGGCTTATTGGAAATTCGCACCTCGCGCTTCCCCATTTCCATCTCCCGCATTCCTTTTCTCCTTCGATATGCCGATCCCCCTAGCATATCTCCACCATTGATCCTGTTTAAAATCTAATGGCTCTCGCTCCCTCGGCACATTGCAATCGCTCCCCCCACATCTCTTTCTCCCGTATGTCTGGATTCCCGATGTGCGCGGCATCGATTTAATCACAGCCATCCATTCCCCCTTATCTAATGGCCCACATTACCCCCACATTTAAACCCCGCCCATTGACCCATCCACTACCCGAAAAAGCCGATTAAGTGTCCATCGGGCCCCACCGCTCGTCCTCCCGTATACCTTTCCCTCTTTGTGCGCCTTGTCCACCGTTAGATCTACAACCCCAGATCCAATGGTCATCGTACTGCTTCGCGCAGATCTTCACCAAATCTCCCCACCATTTAGTTTCTATGTGAAATAGGTGGTTTTTCAGAGCCACGTGTCGAACGATAAACCGTATCCCGTTCGATTATCACAAAACAGCTTACCACCTGAGCCCTATGCGAAAACCATCCCCGGTTTTCGAAAACCGCCTATCCAATGTTCTGCACCAAACCTTATTCAAACCATGGTTTTAGGTTTCCGCCATTAAAACTCATCTTCGCCACATTCACCTACCTCTGCACAGCTCTTTCGCCTCCGCCATCCCCTCTGAAGCAGTTTAAGCCCAATCCATTGGATTTTATAACATGTTTGATGTCTTGTGCAGGTTTAATGGCGGTGCTGTAACAAAAAGCTGTCCCACAGTCCAACAAAGGGACATGGCTAAGGGTGACGATCCTCTATGGCCAGAAATTGCATAAAAGGGATAGAAAGGGGTAAACTCCAAAGTTTCATCAATATATCATGAATATTGGTTGTTCAGTCAAACCCTTCGATCTGCTACTGCCACCTGTACACAGTAAACAGTGAAGACCAAAAATCAGAGAAGAAATCAAAGATAAAGGTTTAAGCATGAAAGCCGAAGACCAAAAGCTAAACCTGCAGATCAATGAATGAAGGATAAAGCATAAAGACAAATAAATCAGAAGGGAATACAGTCAGTAAGGACATAAATATCAAAGATTATTAAAGAGGCCTAAAGCACAAATCTGAGGCCTAATTTAGTTTAAAGTGACAAAAGAAAACATATAAGCAAAGAAGCCTCAAAATGTTAGATCATCAAGGCAATTAAATCTCCAGAGATCAAGAAAAGGACACCTATAGTCTAATTTACCTCTCAAAGACACCTTGATAGCCATCCTGATGATAGAAACTCTTTAAACTGTCAGGGAAGTTATTATAAATGCATGTGTGGCCTTAAAACTAAATTTTTCACCTAACTTGTCCCAGAAGCCAAGACAGAGTTATTGCAGTCAGAATATATCTCCAAAAGCACACACTTCAAAGTTATTACCAGCCTACCAGATATGCCTCAAAGTCAACAAAAACTACTGAATGGTCTAAATAGTTAATGAAATGTTTATTGAGTAGAGTGAAGCATTTGATGCACTTCTCCTCTGTCTTAATTGATCATTAAGATCATCTCTTCCACCACTCCTCCTAATTCACCTATAAATACTCTTTGAAGTTTCATTGTAAGGGGTTGTAAAATTGTTAATTGTCGAACTGTTATTGAGTAAGAGTTGCTGAGTAGTTGTAATATAGTAGGATGGGAAGAGAAGTATTGTACTTTAGATAGCCATTCGACTCGAGTATGTAACTGGTCTTGGACATCAAATAGAGAAGCAGATTCACTGGATCCTGATCTAAATCATTGGTGATGTTTTTCCTTATTGTCACTATTGCTTCTTATGTTTTTCACTTTGTTCATATTCTCTAATAAAGAGTAGGAAATATAGATTAGGATTTACTTCTAAAGTACCCTAATTCTGACTGATAAGCTTTATCTTTATGTTTTCTTCTAAATGTGTGTTTAAGAATGAATCAATAGAGTATAACCAACCAAGGAATGTTGGTGAGCCCATGTCTTGCAGTGTAGAACTTGATATTCTGTTCTTGAAAGTTTTGCTAAGTAGAGTTGAACTAGGGAAGTCTATGGTTAGCCCTGTCCTCTAGTTTCTTCTCCAACATCTAGCTTTGAAAAGTTCCCTTGAGTGTATGCCGAAAGCAGGATAGGTTCAAAGTCCTTACTTTATCTTAGGCTACTCTTTATGTTTATCTTAAATGTTTTCTACTTTCTGAAGGTGGTCAAGAGGATTACTGGATTGTTGTCTTAGAAGTTGGCTTTAGTAGGATTATTAACCACAGAAGTCTATGATTTGCCCTGTCCTTTGGCTTGCTTTAAAAGAGTCACTTTAAAAGGCTTTTCTTGTGTAGTGAAGTTAGTTTTCTTAATCAAATATAAATTTTCTTCTTTCACAACATTTCTTACTATTTCATACCACAAACTCAACTTAAAAAGATCTTCTGGTATAGATGAATTTCCCTATGAAAACCCTTGAATATTTGTTGTGCGAGTAAACCTTTTATGACTCCATAGCCCAATGTATTGACACTTTTTCTTAAAATATCTTCCCATGCTGAAATATCCTTCAATTTATTCCCTCCTTCACACTTCACATGACCTTCTCAGTTAATGATCCCCAACCAAAAAACAAACAAGTCCCTGTGCTTCATAACTAGCCTAATATCATATCATAAGCCTTAAAGTATATCATTCTAAACACATATCGAGAGATCCCTCTCTGAATATAGGAGGGCTAGATCCTAGGATTCCAAAGTGGTTCTGATGTTGCCTTGTCATTTGGTATGCCAATCTTCCAAATCATAGGACCCCAACGTAATGGCGACCATACTGGGGAATTCTGAGTGAATTACATCTTATACATCCTTAAGACCTCAGAAGACCCACAAACCTCCTTAGATTGGTATTCAATTGTTGATGATGGACAACAACTCATCTTAAAACATTTTAAATCATCCACGTGGTGACTCCACAACTCTTAATAGACCTAGAGACTCCACTGGGAAACCCATTCTATCATAACATCACTCATACTCAGTCAAGGAAAATTTTAGGATTAATTTTTCTTTGTTAAAGACTAGTTTGCCTCTAAAGATTGTCATATCTGGCTAACTTTTCTTTTCTGTCGGTCTAAAATCAACATAGTGGCCACTCTACATCCCAACATAGCAAAGACCAAATCACTCCACTAATAGAAGACTTTGAACAATTTGCAAGAATACAGTCAAGTTTCATAGCAAAGTTTCGTTATGTAATATCAAGTGACTTGGCAGAACTTGAATGTGAGGACCTTCCAAAGGTAATCCTTCCTAGCTCAAAATTCAATGCTAAACCTGAGATTAAGAAAATTTTCCTAGAATTGGTGGTTGAAAGATATGAAACTGGCATTGAAATGTTGAATTCACAAGAACAATCATATCAATTCAGAGACCCTACAATGTTTTTTGAAAATCTCCCTCCCCCAAAACAAGAAGAAATTTCACTGCTTATTGATGTGCAGGAAAAAGATGATGGTGCTTTCATGGACTACACTAGGGATGTACTGAACCAAGCTGTCTGGGATGCAAACAATAAATCAATCATGGGAGGCCCAGAAGAAGAAATTCCACATCAGATTTTTATTGATCCTATATTAGAATACATGGAGGTTCTGATGGACTCAAATTCACAAGCATGGATTCTTTGCAAAAGCCCAACACAGCAGAGGCTGTCACCATCTATGTGACCTTGATTTTAAAGAATCATATTCAAAGAATACCATGGTTATCTCTGACAAGCAATCAGATGTTCTACTCATTTTTTTTACCAATCAAATGGCTGCACTATATCTTCGTGCTCAAAGAGATGAGAAATGACCAGTCATGGAACCATCTGATTAACTGGATGTATTGGAAAAGATAATTTGTCAGATAAACATGTAAATATTTCAGAGTTAGATTAGGGTAGGTAGGAATGTCAATAAATGTCAGCCTGTGAGAATTTAGTTTTTTTTCTTTTTCTTTGAAAGAATAATTGAAAAAATACAAAAACAATAGAAAATAAGGGAAGATTAGAAAAAGAAGAAAGGTACAACCCCATACCAAAAAAATAAAGAGAGTCTAAAAGTGTGCAAGCTTAAATGCCACTACCAAAAGAAGCGTTGTTATTTAGTCATACAGCCTAATCATGACTAGATAGATTTCAATTTACTGTTGATAGGTTAGTGAATTAGATTAGCCAAACAATTTAATCTTGGTTTATCAGTAGACTAGATTAGGATAGAAAAATAGAGGTTCAAACAAGCTTAAATCCTGAACCTGTAAGTTTGATGAAGAATGGCTCAGATCAGATAAAAAACTAAGCCAAAGATACAAAGAAGACTGGTTCTAACATGTTGAAAACTTGAACCAGGTAAAGAAGAAGAAGACAGCTCTAAAGGATAAAAACCAAAGTTGAAATAAAGAAAGAAGGATGTTCGTAATTTTCAGATCTTAAGCCTTCACAATTTTGTTTCAATTTTCTGTAAATTTCAGTCTATGTGTAGCTTATTTTTATGCCATAGTATTACAACAAATTAGATAGTTTAATCCTGGTTTGTCTGTATTTAAATTTCTGTTTTAGAATATAGAGAATAAGATCTGTCAGACAGCTTAATCCTGATAGATAGTAGTTAGGTAGAGAAGCTAATGAGTTCAACTGTTTAAACTAAACTCATGGAAGTTATAAGGGTAGATTTAGATTAGTTTCATGCTTTCAATAAAAGAATAAAATGTTGATGTCAAAAGGTTTGCAAGTCCAAGTGCACCTTATGAAGAAAAAATGTTAGGAAAGTAGGTTGTGTAGGTAGTTGTTTGGGAAAATAAATTTGTTTTTTGATGTAATTCTGATCATCCTTCTAAGAAACATGATCAAAGAAGAAAGAGGGTTGTCAAAAAGTGTAAAGCATTGATCTACATTCAAGAGATAAATATCTGAGGTTTTTGACACCTCCAAGGAGTTGCCTTCCCCAAGTGGAGGCACTGTTAGCCATCCATAATTTTGATATATTCAAATGATGGCTAAAACAGGTCTTTTAGCCTTCAAGAAACAAATTTCAAGCAATCTGTGAGTTCTTGAAGTCTATTGTGTTCAATATCCTTCATAAGACCCATCTCATTGATGTCTTTGCTCAAAAATCCTCAAAAAATCTTGCTGATATACAAGGACTGTTTCAAAAACATCTTCTCCATCATTTCCCTCCTAAAATTCCATTTTTCCCTTTATTATTCCTCCATTTCCTCAAGAAATCCCTTTAAAACCTTGTAAATCTTCTTCTACTTGGTTTAAAACCCTTCTTTTACCCCATCATAACCCCTCAAAATCCTTAAAAAACTTCATTTCGGCCTAATTACACTCCTTTTAGACAGTCAGGGTCAAGCGCCTTTCGGCTTAGCCCTAGCCCCTTTTCGTCATATGACCCGACGCTGTGATCGAGCGCTAATCCCATCGGCTTATCGGCACTTTACACCTCGCGCTTCCCCGTTTGCATCTCCCACATTCCTTTTCTCCGACGATATGCCAATCCCTCGAGCATATCTCCACCGTTGATCCTGTTTAAAATCTAACAGCTCTCGCTCCATCAGCACATTGCAATCACTCCCCCCACATCTCTTTCTCCCATCTATCTGGATTCCTAATTTGTGCGGCTCAGATTTAATCACAATCATCCATTCCCCCTTATCTAACGGCCCACATTACCCTCACATTTAAACCTCGCCCATTGACCCATCCGCTACCCAACAAAGTCGATGACATGTCTGTCGGGCCCCACCGCTCATGCTCCCGTGTACCTTTCCCTCTTCGCGTACCTTATCCACTGTTGGATCTACAACCCCAGATCCAATGTTCATCGCACTGCTTTTCACAGATCTTCACCAAATCTCCCATCCATGTGGTTTCTATGCAAAATAGGTGGTTTTCTAGAGCCACATGTTGAGCGATAAACTGTATTGTGTTCGATTATCACAAAACAGCTTACCGCCCGAGCCCTATGCGAAAACCATCCCCGGTTTTCCAAAATCGCCTATCCAATGTTCCACGCCAAACCTTATTCAAACCCTGGTTTCAGGTTTCCGCCATTAAAACTCATCTTTGCCGCATTCACCTACCTCTGCACAGCTCTTCCACCTCCTCCATTGCCTCTGAAGCAGTTTAAGCCCAATCCGTAGGATTTTATAACATGTTTGATGTCTTGTGTAGGTTTAATGGCTGTGCTATAACAAAAAGTTGTCCCACAGTCCAGTAAAGGGACATGGCTGAGGGTGATGATCCTCTATGGACAGAAATTGCATAAAAGGGATAGAAAGGGTTAAACTCCAAAGTTTCTTCAATATATCATGAATATTGATTGTTCAGTCAAACCCTCCGATGTGTTATTTCCACCTATACACAGCGAATAGTGAAGACCAAAAATCAGTGAAGAAATTGAAGATAAAGGTTTAAGCATGAAATCCAAAGACCAAAAGCTAAACCTGTAGATCAATGAATGAAGGATAAAGCATAAAGACAAATAAATCAGAAGGGAATACAGTCAGCAAGGACATAAAGGTCAAAGATGATTGAATACGCCTAAAGCACAAATCCAAGGCCTAATTTAGTTTAAAGTGACAAAAGAAAACAGATCAGCAAAGAAGCCTTGAAATGTTAGATCATCAAGGCAATTAAATCTCCAGAGATCAAGAAAATGACACCTGTAGTCTACTTTACCTCTCAAGGACACCTTGACAGCCATCCTGATGACAGAACCTCTTTAAACTGTCAGGGCAGTTATTATAAAGGCATGTGTGGCCTTAAAACTAAATGTTTCGCCTAACTTGTCCCAGAAGTCAAGACAGAGTTACTACAATCAGAATATATCTCCAAAAGCACACACTTCGGAGTTATCACCAGCCTACCAGGTATGCCTCAAAGTCAACAAAAACTACTGAATGGTCTAAATAGTTAATGCAATGTTTATTGAGCAGAGTGAAGCATTCGATGCACTTCTCCTCTGTCTTAATTGATCATTAAGATCATCTCTTCCACCACTCCTCCTCATTCACCTATAAATACTCTTTGAATTTTCATTGTAAGGGGTTGGAAAATTGTTAATTGTCGAACTGTTATTGAGTAAGAGTTGTTGAGTAGTTGTAATGTAGTAGGCTGGGAAGAGAAGTATTGGATTGTAGAAATCCATTGGACTCTAGTATGTAACTAGTCTTGGACATCAAATAGACAAGAAGATTCACTGGATCCTGATCTAAATCATTGGTGATGTTTTTCCTTATTGTCACTGTTGCTTCTTATGTTTTTCACTTTGTTCATATTCTCTGATAAAGAGAAGGAAATATAGATTAGGATTTACTTCTAAAGTACCCCAATTCTGACTGATAAGCTTTATCTTTATGTTTTCTTCTAAATGTGTGTTTGAGAATGAATCAATAGAGTATAACCAGTCAAGGAATGTTGGTGAGCCCATGTCTTGTAGTGTAGAACTTGAGATTTTGTTCTTGAATGTTCTTGAAAGGTTTTCTAAGTAGAGTTGAACTAGGGAAGTCTATGATTAGCCTTGTCCTCTAGTTTCTTCTCCAACAGCTAGCTTTGAAAAGTTCCCTTGAGTGTATGCTGAAAGCAAGATAGGTTCAAAGTCCTTACTTTATCTTAAGCTACTCTTTATGTTTATCTTAAATGTTTTCTACTTTCTGAAGGTAGTCAAGAGGATTACTGGATTGCTTTCTTAGAAGTTGGCTTTAGTAGGAGTATTGACCAAAGAAGTCTATGGTTTGCCCTGTCATTTGGCTTGCTCTAAAGCAATCACTTTAAAAGGCTTTTCTTGTGTAGTGAAGTTATTTTTCTTAATCGAATATAACTTTTCTTCTTTCACAACATTTCTTACTGTTTCATACCACAAACTCAACTTAAAAAGATCTTCTGATATAGATGACTTTTCCTTTGAAAACCCTTGAATAGTTTTTGTGCGAGTCAACCTTTTATGACTCCATAGCCCAATGGATTGACACTTTTTCTTAAAATATCTTCCCATGCTGAAATATCCTTCAATTTATTCCCTCCACACTTCAAATGACCTTCTCAGTTAATGATCCCCAACCAACAAACAAAAAAATCCCTTGTGCTTCATAACTAGCCTAATATCATATCATAAGCCTTAAATTATATCATTCTAAACACATATCGAGAGATCCCTCTCTGAATCTAGGAGGGCTAGATCCTAGGATTCCAAAGTGGTTCTGATGTTGCCTTGTCATTTGGTATGCCAATCTTCCAAATCACATGACCCCAAAAATCACGACTTGGCTAATGTGGAGGCCTTTCCTGAGCTGGCGCCTGAGTTATATCTTGACACGATTCAAGAAGGTGATGGGATCAAAATTGTTCCCCAGCGCTGGGTGTGTGGATTAGCCAGGTTCGAGATCTTGAACCTGATAATGATGCCACACTTCGGTCACTACAACATCACGGACCGGCTGGCTCGATAGTTACTTGTTACACAACATTTTTTCACTGTCCCTGCAATCCCCAACTCACACATTGGAGGGTCATTTCTATGACTAATAATAAGTGTCATGATTTTCAAAGACCATCATTGCATCACTTTACATGAGAGCAATATTCCTTCCGTTGACAATTCCCTGAGCATAGCTTCAAAAACCTTTGTTTTTACCTTGGCGCGAGTAGCCAGTTCTACCCTCACGCCAATGGAGAAGATTAACATTGGGCCCCGCGTCAGTTGGCACTCTGTCCCAATTAGACACCCACGCCAAGCTGTTTATGGAATGTTTTTTAAAAATAGAGGTGAATATTCCACTTCAACAACTTCGAGGATGAGTCATTGGGAGTGGTTGGATTGAATAACCATGGACTCCCTCCTTTAGTTTATGGTTTCCACCTCCCATGAGAACCTCCTAAAGGATAGGCCTCGCTTCCACCTTTGTAGGGATCCTAACCTCCTCCTTTTCCTCTATAAAAAGAAGCTATCTCTCCTTGCATAAGCTAGCTAAACATGGAGAATTGAATTACTATAGCAGAATTATTGAAGAGATAGAACAAGCAGGAACTTCGTTGAGAGGGCTTAAGCCCATGCCCTAATCCCATCCGAATCCCCTGACGAGTATCTGAGATGCGCTTCGGTTGAACCCCGCTGGAGGAGACTGCGATGTCAAAGCTTTGGTTGTACCTCTTCCTTCTATCAATATATACGTGACTATTGTTTGGGTTCCCATTTTGTGTTATGTCGTTTGTTTAATGCAATATGCTTAGCCCTCTTTGACTGGTTAGTGATTATGAATGGAATTATTATGTTGTATGTTGCTCTTATTTACTGTCTTATGTGTATATATCTGAGCATAATTGTGGAAGAATTGTGACTTTCCGAGGCAGGAACGAGAGGCCACCACTGCTATAGTCGAGATGACATCATTGGATTCCAGGTATCTCGATCTACCATGTCCTCTTCCATTCTGTAATTAGGAACCTACATTATATCATGTCTCTTTGTTTCTAGACCCACTCTAGGGCTAGAGGGATCATCTCTATCCACAGAGAGGATTTACTTGCTTAAAAAATTGGTGACTCCACTGGGGATCAATGTGAGTTTGTCGTTTTAGATTGTTGGGTCGACTTCGGTCATTGGAGCCTTGCTTATTTGTCTTTTCTGGTTTTCTAGCTTGCTTGCCATCCCCTGTTCAACTCAAGAGTGTCAAGGTTGACCTCTGCTAATTGGATTTGCTTTTTTTCTATAGTTATTTGGCTTGGCACATTTTTCGTTTGAATAGTCGTGCCGATTGGCACAGATTTCTTTTGGTGCAGTCGCGCCAACTCCTATAGAATTAGGTTGACCCTGCTTGATGAGTTTTTTGGTCAATTGTGCTTGACTCTGGGTTATTTTTTGTGTGTAATTAGGACTTTGGGACTGTTTTGACTATTGAAGACTTGTTTTTCTCAGTCATTTTTCTATTTTCCTATCAGTGTAGATTAAGGCCTTAGGGTTTCTAAGTGTCTTTGTGCGCTGAGCCTTTTGTTTGGAAATCAATTCCCTTGATTTTTGTCAATCTTATTCTTGGGTTGATTGCGTTGAGTTTTATTGATCCTTAAGTGTTTTCTTTGGTTGAGTGATCATTTCATTTTCGATTGATTCCTCTGCTTTGTTTCTCTGAGCATCGATTACATTGCTTGTTTTGGGTCGTTTTGAAAACTCGTTTTTTGGTTGAAATATTGCAGCATTAGTTTGAGTGATTTCTTGTGTTTGTTTTGCATTGATTCAGTAATTCAATTTCGGTTCCCACGTTCGCAATACTCAAGCTATTGTTCATTTTGTTTTTCATTGAATTAGTGAATTGTGTGCTTCGTTTCATTGGAAAATTTAAAAAAAAAAATGCACTCTTTCTTTGCATCGAAAGTGAAATTTTCTTTTGCATAACTAATGCTTGTTAGTCCAGGAAAGAGTTTCATTTTCGTTTGATTGCATTAGATGCATTAGTGGATTTCTTCGCATACCTTCATTGTTTTCTATTGTTTGAAAAATATCTATCCTTATCGTAACTAGCATTCATTGAATTAAAAATGACGTTCATTTGCATATAGTTTGCATCTAGGAAATTTGAGCTCAACATTCAATAGGGCCTTGAAATTGAAACGTAATCCAAGATCAAATTTGAAATTCACTCAATGAACCTAAGGCAACATTGAAACCTAACACAACATGTTTAGTGGTCTAGGCTAGAGACGTGTTCCGGCATCTTAAAACCTAGTAGCTGTCATTCACCAGTTGGCTTTAGACAACCCTAGTACGGACTTGTACTCCCTGTACCGTCAAGTATATAAAGGGAGAACCCTCTTGGTTGCAATTCTTGTATTCATAGGAAACCGAGTCTGTCGCCTTGTAACTGTGATACACCGAACATAGCATTCGGGGAGACTACCTCCATGTACGTTAAGTCCTTGGTCATTTTTCTTTCATTTGATCACCAAGGTGTATATGGAAGTTCACGGAAACCTAGTACACCCTCTTGCTTAGAGTACCTGAGTAGTCATTTTGATCTTTTCGTGACTCCTTAAACAGAGAAGAGATTGTCGAGAACTTGTCCTTTCACTCTCATTTAAAATTGAAAGTGACTAGAGTCATCTTTTGCATGTTTCTCGACTCTTAAAACATGAAACAATGAAATATAGTTTCAGTGTCATAAAATTAATTACCTGCGATCACACACTCGTTAAAAGTTTGTTACTTGACCTTTTTTTGTTTTCCTTAGTTTTGGATCTTGGAGCCTTCGATTGATTATCTCTTTTCCTTCCTATTTTGATATACATTCAAAGTGGCGGAACCTCTAGATTCGTCATCCTCAGTATCTCCTAGTGGTAGTTCCTTCCCGGACGTTTCTTTTGAAACCCCTTAGTCCACTAGTTCTACTGAGTTTTTGCAGCCTATTCTCCCGTCTTTCTAGCCTCTTGCTACTCGATCTCCGCTTGAAGAGTCAGTTGAGTTCAATTGGCCTCCTTCAGGTGCTTGGTATGGTTTTGGGGAAGAAGGAGAATTTCCTCCTCTTACTTCGGGATCGCCATTTATAGCTGCTACGGTACCTCCTAGTCCCTGTAGTATTTTCGAAGATCTTACAGCGGGATCAGATATCGAATCCTCCAATCCCATTTACAGTGAAGGAATGCCTATTTATATAGGAGAAGATCAACTTTTTCCTGAAGATCTCCCTCGTGTGTCTATTCAGTCTTCTCCACCATCAGTGTCACATCCGCTTGGATACAGGTCTTTGAGTTAGATTATGTCTGGTGTTGCGTCCATAGTACAATCCGACATGTCAAATCCTCCTCGGAGTTCAGTTTTCCCATCGTTAGGGCTGTCACCTTCGGCATCAGATCCATTAGTTACTGTTACATCTATCCCAGTTCAACCTACTGTCTATGTGGCTTCTTCTACACCAGTTGTTATGTCTCAGTCATCCGGATCTTTTCACACTCGTAGTTCTATTGTTCTCAATCCTACGTGGCCTGTCAATCCTAGTCCGAGTGGATCACAATCTCGTGCCGCGGAGGCCCCGCCTACTTCTAGTGTTATTTCCACTACCCCTGTGATTTTTGGCAGCCTTACTTTTGAAGAGTATCTATTGGCTGTTAAGAAGTAGAGCTCTCAGGGTTCCCAACAGCCTCAGCCTCCTAGTCATCCCCATTTCCATCACTATGATATTGTCGGTAACCCCGTCTATTCATTTAAGAATCATTATGATGTATATGGAAATCCTATATATTTTACTCCTATTGATCTGTATCAGGCTATTTACGATCCTTCTCAGACCGTTACTCATCTTGGACCTACCTTACCTATGCAACCCTCTGGCTTGTAAGGTCAACCCCCATCGGGACAAACTTTTCCTTAGCAGGGATCTATCATTGGTCCACAGGGACAACCTTCCGGTCCACAAGGCCAACCTTTACAAGGTCAACCTTTGGTCCAACAAGGATAAACCTCCGATCTGTCTGGTCAAATTTAGAATCAACCAGGACCATCTTATGCTCCTGGGGGGAAAATCTATCCACCACAGGGACAACCTGTTGCACGAAAACCACAGCCACACGTCCAATATGGCCCCAAATTTCTGCAACCAGGACAACCCTACGGTCCTCCTCCAGGTCAACCTGGTTATCAAGGACAACTTGGTCCATCGCAACCATCAGGCCAACCTTTCCCACAGGGGCAACTTGGTGGTCCTCAGTATCTAGTTCAACCAGCTCAACAGTCAGTTCAACCTGCTCCTCAGCCGGTTCCATCGGTTCAGCAGCCAGTTCTACCTGTCTATCAAACTCAGCTAGGCCCACCTGCTCAGCAGCCTGCTCAACCTACTTAGTAAGGTCCGCCTGCTCAACCGCAAGGCATTTATTACCCTCAAGGTCAATATCAACTGGTATATAATGCGCCCCAAGGTTTTTACCCTCACAATAAACCTCAAAGCCATGCTTACATTCCGCAATAGAATCCTTACGTTGCTCAGCAGGGACCTCAATGGTCTACTCAAACTCAATATCTTGGTCCCCAATCCCAGTATCAATAGAATTATCTGTTTCTAACCCCTATGGTCAGAATCCTTCGGGACAGAGTATCTGGGGGAAGAATTTCTCTCGCACTGGGTGGAATGTGAACATGGGTCCTTATCAGAGACCTCTGATGACTTTTAATCCTCAATTACCATTTCTCGTTACGTTGGAGTTACTGGATGTGTCAAAATTAAAGAATGATCCTATTCTTCATAACTCGTATTGGCCTCTGGTTCTGAATAAGATTCCTAGTGATTGTCCTAAGTTTGAGGGCAAGTCTGGCGAAGACCCCCAAGTGCATGTTATGAATTACCACTTGTGGTGCTCCTCTAACTCTTGGGTTGACGATTCTATTCAGCTTCGTCTTTTGCAGTGAAATCTTACTAGTGCCACTGCAGAGTGGTACATTGAGCTTTCTCATGGTGTCTTCTGAGATTTCAATTCTTTAGCCATGGCATTCCTTACACATTTTCAGCTACTGCTCCGCTATGAGACTAGGACGCATATCCTCACTTCATTGAAATAGGGCCGAGCTACTCATATCTCGAATCATATTCATGAGTGGCAGCGTCGTCGTCGTATGATCAAGTTTGAGATTCCTGATCAGCTTCTGACTCATTGGTTCACTACCTCCTTAGTCAATCAGATTGCGAAAGACATAACTATGGGGGCATGTGAGATCGATGAACAAGCCATTTCTTACACCTAGTACGTCGATCTTGTGTACTCTTAGTCTGGCACATTGTATGACATCTTGCCTGATGCTCCTCGACTTGGAACTTCTAAACCACCAGAAACTCCATTCGTCGATGCTATTATTGGTTATGTATCTCAGACTTCTCAGAAGTCTTCCTCATCAAACTCTGGGAAGCAGAAGTCTACTTCTTCCAATAATGTTGCTTCTCAGTCCACCTCGAATTCTGGAAAACCAGTAGAAGTTAATGTCATTTAGTCCAATCCTATGGATAACGCTGCTAAAGGTAAGAAGAAGGGTAATGGTAAGGCCAAATATGATACCTCGAAATAGGATTCTCAGAAATCTTGTGATGCTGATGGTTCTCAACGTAAGTCGAAATATGCTTGTTTGATTTATGATGATGAGCACTTCACCAAGGACTGTCCTCGATGGTCCGAAGTGAGCCGATTGCTCAAAGGCACCCAGGGAGCTCCGGTCATTCTTAAAGAACCTTCCCCATCTCAGCAAACCCAGATGGTAGAGAAACCTCAGTCCTCTACCCCATTTGGCTCTAAGGTCTTCATGATGAACAGTTCTACACCCGTTTCTATTACTACGCGATTGAAATATTATTCTGGATTGCGTCAGGCAACGGGGAAGGAGATCGTTGATGGTCCTCCTCCTCCGCCTGTTTCTGGCCCTCTTGAGATTGAAAGGCCCAACACTGAATATGTTTTACGGCCACCTTCCAAAGGTGTACTCCGCAAGCATTCTTATAATCCTAACGCCCATGCCGCTCAGCATTATAGTATTGTTGAGGATTCGGCTCAGGCACAATCTGCGATGTCTACTTTAGAAGTACTTCAGAGTTGTCTATCTCAACGGAAGGCTTTGTTGTCAGCGATTGATTCTGCTGATACTAGCCTTGTTGATTTCGATTTAGAGAATTTTGTCCTACAACTTCTGCATCAGATTGTGCTTATTATCCAAGTTGGTATTAATGGTCTGAATATTCACCAAGTAGTTGTGGACAAGGGTGCATCTACATGTGTCATGTCATCTTCTTATTGGAAAGGCATTGGTTCTCTAGCTTTGACTTCCTCAACAAATGCCCTTGAAGTATTTTATGGAAGGGAATCTAAACCTCTTGGTGTTCTCGCTAGTTTTTCGATTACATTGGAAGGGAAGACAGTCAATGTTGAGGTTGAAGTACTTGACGCTAAGCTCAATTAAAATCTCCTCCCCAGACGCAGTTGGACGCATGCCATGCTATGTGTTCCATCCATTCTCTTTCGTGTCTTGAAATTCCCGCACGAAGGAAAGAATGTTACTGTTGATCAACTGTATTTTTTCGCTTCTTCTTCTTAGAACAACATTCCGTATGTGGATCAGATTCCTACTCCCTACGAGAGCGTGGGACCGGGCCTTTTCAAGGACCCTGCCCTCATGGGTATTTTTCCCCTTCCTCCACCAAACACTGTTCAGATCAACATGATCTCTTGGTTTGATGACCCATAGATTATCCCTTCGCCTGAATAGGTCGATTATTTTAGAGATTCGATGCCATTAAGTCCTATCGAGATTGACTATTGTGAATTCATAGCAGCCTCGGACACTCCATCCTCTGATTGTGCTCCTTCGAGCATGTATCTTGATATTTATTCTCAATGCCCCCGGCTTGTTGATTCAGGTTCACCTGATCCTTTGAAAGAAGTGTTTCTCTCCAATGAAGCCATCGTGGAAACCATGTCTCTCGAGGATTTTCCATGGGACGATGGTCATCATCGTTCCTCGTTTATGCCTAGTCTTGGGGCCATGTCTACGTGTCTTAAGCGATTTTCATCTCAGGTTCCTTCTCCTCCACTTCAAACGCCTATTCTAACACATGAAGTTTTTTCGGAAGGTAACTTGAGTAACATTACACAGACGATGCCTATTGACATTTCTGTTAAACCAGGAATCGTCAAGAACATCCATATCAGGGTCACTTGTTCTTCATATGAAGTGCAAGTTTATACTATCCTTTTCCACGAGTTCCATGATATATTTGCATGGTCCTACAAAGAAATTCCCAGCATTGATCCTAGTATAGTGGTGCATAAAATTACTACTTACCCTAGTTCGAAACCTTTTCGCCAGCGTCTTTGTCCGGTGCACCCTAGAAAAGCTGGTGTCATTAAGGGTGAAGTTGAAAAGCTTCTCAAAGCCGGTTTCATTTATCTGATTCCATTGACAGAATGGGTCTCTAATATCGTTCCTGTGGATAAGAAACATGAAACAATTCGGGTCTGTGTTGATTATTGTGATATCAATCGAGCTTGTCCCAAGGATAATTATCCTACTCCCTTTATCGATCAAATAATTGATTACTATGCCGAGAGTGAGATTTTTTCCCTCATGGATGGTTTTTCTGGTTATAATCAGATTAACATTCTCCCGAATGATCAACACAAGACTTCGTTCATCTGTCCTTGGGGTACCTTCACATGTAAGAAGCTCCCTTTTGGCTTAAATAATGTTGGGGGCACATTTCAACAGGCGATGTCATATGCTTTTCATGATATTTGTCACATCGTTCAGCCTTATATAGATGACATTCTAGCTCATTCAGCTAAGCATAGAGATCATCCTGACCATCTTCATCAGATTTTTCTTTGTTGTCGACGCTACAACATTCGGCTTAATCTGCACAAGTGTGTCTTCTGTGTTGATTCTGGTAGAATCTTAGGGTTTATCGTTTCTAAAGATAGAATTCACCTCGATCTGCTGAAGGTTGAGGATATTATCAATCTCCCTCTCCCTCCTCATTGCATCAGTTGTAGAGTTTACAAGGGAAGGCTAATTTTCTACGTCGTTTCATACCTAACTATGTAGAAGTGGCTAAAGGGTTCACACGATTATTAAAGCAAGGCATCCCATTTTTTTGGGATGAGATTTCTCAGAAGTATTTTGATGCATTGAAGATATTGCTTGTCAATGCTTCTCTACTGCGTCCTCCAAATTATCATCGTGATTTTTCCCTCTATTTCGCCACCGCTTTCAGCACGATTTCCATGGTTTTGGTACAAGACGATGATGATAGTCACAAGCATGTTATCTATTACTTGTGTCGTAACCTTCTCGATCCTAAAACATGCTATGTACATGTCGAGAAGTTAGCATTGGTTGCGATTTGGGCTGTTTAGTATTTTCGTCCTTATATTATTTTGCGTACTATGACTGTGATTTCTTATTGCAACCCGATGACTTACATATTGTCTCGACAATTGCTAGGGGGAAAATACTCGAAGTGGATTGTTATCCATCAAGAGTTCGATTTGGAATTTACTACTGCCAAGTCGAAGAAATTGTTGGTCTTTGCTGATTTGATATGTTCCCTCCCTTTCGACTCCGCTCCCTATCATTCTGAGGAATCCATTCCACACGATTCACTTTTCTTGATTAGCACCCTCGATTCTTGGTACGGTGATATCATTTTCTATCTCCAGAATTATACCTTCAGATTTGATTTGATGAAGGATGCCCGTTGCCGCATCTGACATCATTCAAAACCTTATCGTATAGTTGGAGATACGCTCTATCGTGTCAGAGTCGATTCCATACTCCACCTATGTTTGAATCTCGAGGAAGCTAAGAAAGCTCTGAATGACTGTCACAGTGGCACTTGTGGTGGTCACATGTTTGGTTATGATATTGCACAAAATATTCTTCGTGCTGGTTATTTTTGGCCTTCTATCATCAAGGACTGCATAGTCGCGGTTCGTAAATGCCATGATTTCCAGATTTACCAGTGCCATGATTTCCATATTTACCAGTGCAAGCTGTGTGCGCCACCTGTACCTCTTCATCTTGTCATTACCGTTGGTCCCTTTGCGAAGTGGGGAATATATTTTATGACGTGTAACCCTCACTAGTCGGGGGGCATGCCTATATTATCGTAGCCATGGACTACTTCACCAAATGGGCCGAAGAAATGCCTACACTTTCTGCTGACAGTAAGAAAGCTCCGCAATTCATATTCAATCATATCATTTCTATGTTTGGCATCCCTCAAGCCATCGTTACCAATCATGGTTCCCATTTTCGGCATTATATGGTGGCGGTGTTGACATCTAAGTTGGGTCTGTGTCACGACATCTCAACGCCATACTACCCTCAAGCCAATGGCTAGGTTGAAGCTGTGGAAAAATTTCTTGTAACCATGCTTCAACGTATGATTAGGATCCACAAATCCAATTGACATCTCATGTTATTTTCGGCTCTTTTAGCATACTTAACCTCAGTTAAGAATGCAACCTGGTTCACTCCCTTCTAGTTGGTTTATGGTCTGGAAGCTACTCTTCTGATTGAATGTGAAATACCTTTGCTCAAGTTGGCTATTGAATTAATGCCAAACATTGCGCCAGAAGAAGAGCATCTCCTTTATTTAGAATGTTTGGACGAAACTCGCCGCTTTTTTACTCTAGTTATTGAAGCACGGAAGAAGTGGGTCAAAGCTCATTTTGACGAATCAGTTTCCCCTCGTTCCTTCTTTGAAGGAGATCTTGTCCTCCTGTATGACCAAGCTCATGATAAGCTGAGGGCAGGAAAATTTCAACCCATGTGGCATGGCCCTACATTATTGAAAGCATGTTGTATAATGGGTCTTATCATCTCGTTGATTATGAAGGTCATCCTCTAGAATAGCCCAGAAATGGGTTGTATCTCAAAAAATAATATGCGTGAGTCATTCATGCATGATTTGTGTACATAGGTGTTGTTTTCATTTTTTTACATGTTTTGGTTTGGTGTGCTTTGTGAGTGTTTTTCCTGCTTATTAGGTCTTGCTTATTGTACAGATGTCTATTACCCCTTATGTCAGTTTCGCGGATGGTGCTTCCCGCAGTACCAGGAATTTGTCTTCAGTAGCCTAGGTAATTTATGATCCTTCTGGTGAGTTGATAGATCTGTAAGGTATTTGTCTAGGACGAACTACAAACAATGTCGCTGAATATAGTGCTGTCATTGAACTATTAACTAAGGTGATTAACCTCGGCATACACGCATTGCTTGTAAATATATATTCACATCTTGTCGTTCTTCAGCTCAATGGTAATTATTCGGTTAGAAACCCATACATTCTAAGATTGTATTTACGTATTCATTTCCTAGAAAGAAATTTTGATTTTATTACATGTCAACATATTCCTAGATGAATGAATGCATTAACTGATACAGTGGCTAAAATTGTATTAGATAGACATTTGTGCAATTTGTAAACTCATCATCATATGTAAAATATCCATGTACGAAAATAGATGTATATATATATATATATATATATATCATATGTAAAATATCCATGTAGGAAAATAGATGTATATATATATATATATATATATATATATATATATATATATATATATATATATATATATATATATATATATATATATATATATATATATATATATATATATATATATATATATATATATATATATATATCAAATGTTTGCATCAGTGTGCATCATAACTTCAAAAAATATGTGTGTTTCTGTTACATCCTCAGACATCATGTCTCTCAAATTTTGTAGATAAAAAACCTAGGTGTCTAATCAGCATGATGCTCATGATAGCATGTCACTACCCGTAAAAGTCGCCTCAGTAAGCGGTGAATATGGCTGGGCACCCCTATGGTATGTCGCTGGTAGGCGCATGGAACATCTTCGAATCGTGCATAGTCCATGACTTCGCGTGTGATTCCTTCTAGGTTGTGCACAATATCGTCCTCCTTGCCTCCCTCACCATGAGGGTCAAAATAGCGAGGGATAAGCCTTGCTATCGGTGACATACATGCGGGTCTCTCTCGGCCAACATCTACAAACACATGGATTTAATGTCAGAACATACATAAGTAAAAAAATAAGAATACCCATGAAAATTAAAAAATGAGTCTCACCTAGATCTTCATCCCAATCCTCTACCTCCTAGAGTGGGAGGTCCGGATCATCAGTGAAATCTGTACCAGAGTAGGGTCAGTCCTCCATGACAATCAATTGTCAGTGGAGCCAATCAAATGATTTCGGTCTCCAGGATATATGTTGACCGCCCTCTGCCCTTGGCATCAGAGCTGCCCATCTGGCCATCCGTGGCTCCCTCGCTGGTGGTGTCGGGACTATGACCTCCTGCCACTAAAATATTGGTAGTCGTTCCAAGAGGAACGATACTTGGATGGACCCATAACCAAATTACTTCAACTTTGCCTTCTTTCATTTTGTTAGATGGCGTTTCATGTTTATTGTCATAGCCTCTGCCCAGTTGTAGATGGTCGGTGAAAAATAGTCTATAGCAAGAAGAAACTATGTCTTTGTTGCTTCATGTGGTGCTTGCAATCCCAAAATTCGTGTGATGGTATGTAGCACTACCTTTAGTGCCAAGTCTGGGATAGTCTCAATATCGACCTTCCCACTTCTTGATCCCTTTCGTGCCCCTGGACATACCCTGTCAATCACCATGGACATGTTCTCCATGCAAGGCTGGGTGCCGGTTAGGATTGGTCCTGCTCCCCTCCACGATAATCATGTTATGAAATAGAAATTAGAGACATCAATCTCAAGTTCCTGATCTCGAAGGATGAACTTTTCTTGATTCTCATCCCATATGCTAATCAAATACTGTAGCAGATTCGGTTGAGCGTGGAGACAAGGTGTTGAAAAGAAATTCTTCAGTCCACAATCTCTGAGGGCTTCCATGCATCTCTCATTTCCTATGGAAAGCTCATCCTCTTCGTTGTGTTCCCGTTCTTTCCATTCTATTACCATTTTTCCGCTTTATACCTGCAAACATTGTTACATGGACATTGTTAGCCTAATTAAACAATCAAATTTTTGAAAATTTGGGTCTATTGAATGGCATTTTGAGCATAAAATGGTTTGCGCCATTGGTGCGAATGTTTCTCGAACTGTCGCGCCAATGGGCGCGCCCTAGTTAAGGAAAATGGGCGATTGGCGCGAGTCCGTGCCCAAAACTCGCGCCAACCGCCGTGCCCTAAATTTTGCAATTCCCCCCCTCAGAATTTAAATTGAGGGTTTTGGGAAATAAAAGAAGATTCAAAATGAAGGGAAAGGTGTTGGCTCTTACCTCGAACTGACGGATTCGAGATTGGTCTGTCGGATCGTCTGCTATTGTCACCACAAAATCAGAGTGCTTAATGGGTAACTATTACTCCACAAGAGGTAAAAAGTGAAAAGTAATTATTTTTACCATTTTTGGCATTTTATAACTTTTTCACAACCCTAATTAGGTTTTAAGACATGTTTTTCGATTATTTTATTATATTATTTCAAAAAATGGGTTTTACATGTGTCTCTTGTGCAGTGACAGGGTTTCATGCGATAGTGATGAAGTAGCGAGTTGTATTTTATACCTTTTCGGACTCAGTAAAAACACAAAAAAGTCACTATTGGAGTTGTCTTTCACCTCTCTTCTGACTCTCTAAAAATTGAAAAGATTGCCAAGATTCTTCTCGTTTTGAACTCGTTAAATGGCTACAAAACGATATCTACTCAGTATACGTTTACCACTTTTTCGGGCTGGGATGGGTTATTTACAAAAAAGGAATACCTTAGCCTATCGTGACTAAGAGGTTCTTTCAGATATTGTTTTCTACCTTTTCAGATCTGAGAGACTATATACAAAAAGGTCCATGTTGGAGTTTTTTTTTCTGCCTTCTTTTCAAACTCTATGAACATGAAAAGATGTCGAGTTCTTCCTTTGTCAGACTCATTAAACCTTGATGACATTGGACTTCATCACCATGAAGTTACCCGAGTTCCTCCTTCCTAGGGCTCGTAAAATGTACTAGGTTGGATTTGTCCAAAGGACAAACTTACATTGAAAACATATGCTATCCCCTTCAAGCTTGTTTTAAAAAATAATTGGGGTACTCGCCAAAAATGGTGGGGGAAAATGGAACCAAGTTTTAGTTACATTGGCAGTATGTCGCTCTTGAACATGGCACTTGTCTGCATTCATGTCGGGTTAGGGACATCTCATTCTGTGTTTTTGCTTCCATGGGTTTGGGTAATCTCTTTTGACCTCTCATTTCCTCCTTGTCATGTCATCATGACCTCAAATCCCTTGATGTCAAATAGTGCCGAATCCAGTATCATGTCATTGATATGTTCAAGAGAAGTTTTGCCTCTACAGTTTTCAACCTCCCTCTGATTCCTTGTTGGTCCTGATTCACTATCATAATATTCCTCTATCTTGTGTCGATGATGTGGGAAAAATTATGGCCCTCCTTCGACCAAGTCATTTCCTGTCGACTTCAGCTCATTATCCAGGAATTTGATCCAGAGACACCCACTTCTGGTACCTTAGAGCCTGTATGCCTCAATGGCAGGTTCTTCGCATTCGACGCAAGGTCCACATCATTGGCCTTCGATTGAGTGATTCTGCAGATGTTCGATGTCAGATCACTATTCACATTCCATGGATTTTACCTTTCGTACCTTGAGGGCCATTGTCATTATTGGTGGTTTCTCTTGCGTCTATTAACGGATTTCATCATTGGCTGGTAATCAAAAAATTTTATTGCATGTTCGACTTCAGCTCATATATTTGCATGCTTGAATTTGTACTTGCTTAGGTTGAGATGGAGTGCTAGACCCTGGGTTTGTCTGATAAAATCCAGGCTGTGAGTTCTTGTGGATTATCATGACTTATTGCATGACTCTTTTCACTCGATGGCTGCGACCATACCTGAGTCTATTTGTTGATCCTTACTACTGGATGGCTGTGTCCATACCTCGGATCTCAGTTTTTATGTACTCTATTATGGATTCCTGCGCCCATACCACATGTTCATGTATTAGAGATATCAGTTGTATTTGTAATTGCAAGTTTTCTGACAACAATGTTTAGTTCAAACGCGTTCTCATAAACCATTTTTCCCCTCCCTCTCCCTCGGACCTCGGGCTTTAGGGGGCATCTGTTACACAAAATTTTCTCACTATCCCTGCAATCCCCAAATAGCACATTGGAGGGTCATTTGTGTGACTAATAAGAAGTGTCTTGCCTTTTAAGGACCATCATTGCATCCCTTTACAAGAGAGAAATATTCCTTCTATTGACAATTCCCTCATCAGAGCTTCAAAAACCTTTGTTTTTTCCTTGGTGTGAGTAGCCAGTTCTATCGTCACGCCAATGGAGAAGATTAACACTGGGCCCCACGTCAGTTGGCACTTTGTCCCAATTAGACACCCATGCCAAGCTGTTTATGGAATTTTTTAAAAAATAGAGGCGAAGATTCCACTTCAACAACTTCGAGGATAAGTCATTGGGAGTGGTTGGACTGAATAACCATAGACTCCCTCCTTTAGTTTATGGTTTCCACCTCCCATGAGAACCTCCTAAAGGATAGGCCTCCCTTCCACCTTTGTAGGGATCCTAACCTCCTCCTTTTCCTCTATAAAAAGAAGCTATCTCTCCTTGCATAAGCTAGTTGAACATGGAGAATTGAATTACTATAGCAGAATTATTAAAGAGATAGAACAAGAAGGAAATTCGTTGAGAGAGCTTAAGCCCATGCCCTCATCCCATCTAAATCCCCTGATGAGTATCTGAGACACGCTTTGGCTGAACCCCGCTAGAGGAGACTGCGACGTCAAAGCTTTGGTTGTACCTATTCCTTCTATCAATATATACGTGAGTATTGTTTGGGTTCCCATTTTGTGTTATGTCGTTTGTTCAATGCAATATGCTTAGCCCCTCTTTGACTGGTTAGTGATTACAAATGGAATTATTATGTTGTATGCTACTCTTGTTTACTATCTTATGTGCAGGTATCTGAGCATCACTGCGGAAGAATTGTGACTTTCCGAGGTAGGAACGAGAGGCCGCCACTAATATAGCCGAGATGACAGCATTGGATTCCAAGTAGGTCGATCTACCGTGTCCTCTTCCATTCTGTAATTAGGAACCTACACTCTAGCATGTCTCTTTGTTTCTAGACCCACTCTAGAGCTAGAGGGATCATCTCTGTCCACAGAGAGGATTTACCTGCTTAACATTACTCACCCTGATTCATGATGGCTCCCTATGTATCCAGGACAGAATCCCCATCAATGTTGCGTTGGTCCATCGAATTGTTGTTCTCCCCATGAACGCACTGAACCTTATGGAGTATGTGGGCAAGAAGTATGAGGGGGAGAATGCTGAATACATGCGAAAAAACTACCATGTGGAGAGAAATACTCGGGGCTTCATAATCAAGTCCATCAGTGACCAAGGCACACAGTTGGGCACCATGTTGTTGGCACGCAAGATGATGAGAAAATGTCAAGTCGCCTTTGTCCCCACGTACGTAATTCAATTAGTAGGCCAATGTGGGAAAGGGGTATGCTTCAACTAGGCCAAGTACTTGTGCAATGAATTTCTGGCTAATGTCCGAGAATCCCAGGAGCAGGGACAGACCTTTTGTTATTTCTGGTTGCTGCTCCTCATAGCATTGGTCACCTGGGAAGCCCCTGCGGAGTCAGTCCTCCCTGAGCTCACCCCAGACATGTGCGAAGGGGCTTGTTATGTGCACTTGTGGGACTCCAAGGATGCGCAACGCATCGATGACAACCAAGTATTCTGGGTCCTCTTCCAGAGCAACTTGGCAGCAGCCATCAATTCCAGTCCGCGCTTGTCGCCCACATTATATGAAAAATACAAGAGCATTGCAGCCTTCCAGGTAACTATGCACAACGTCTAAATACGAGGTTGCAAGGATAAATCCTAGACCTCACTCCCTTATATGGTGGCAGATGAAGAAATTGACATTGTAATTGCACTCTGGCCTCCTAACTGGAAGATTGGCTTCAAAAACGGTGCGAAGGGTACCGAAGGAGCCAACACAACGCAAGTAATCCCACATGTCATCATCCAGGATACCAGAGGACCAAGCAAGAGTACAAGGAAGGACATGGCCACAACAGCACAAAATGATGTGTAGCAGAAACAGACCACCGAGAAGGATGTCGTGGCAGAGAATCAGGTCGATTCACAGCCAGGCCTAGGTGCAGAAGGATTAGATGTAGGAGGACTTGCCTCCCCCCACGGTGTGAAGCGAACAAGAGAGCCTATAAAATGGCCATGAAATAAGTAACACTCTCAGCGGGTAGAACAAGATGAGACAGTCACGCTGACCAAAGGAGACCTCGAACAAATTGCTAATGCGGTCACCTTGGCCACGGAGGACAGATGGTTAGCCTTAGAAGAACAACAAAAAGTTGCAATCAACACCATTCAGGCTGAGCTCCGCGCTCTACAGCTGAAGACTGACATGTTGGAGACCAGTGTGACTAAGGTACAAATGCCCTCGGCAACCAACAGTGTAGCACTAGTTACAGAATAAAGCCACCTCTATTTGTTACCTGGCGCAACCTTGTGATCAACCCACCCGACCTGGGAATGCAAGTCCAGGCCGGTGTAGAAGTACAACTGAATTTAGCCATATTGCAGCAAGAGGCATTGCAGGGTCTCCACACCTCATTTTTTTAGGAAATCTAACATTGGGACCTGCAAGTTCACCACCAGCTCAGTGTAGCTAAGCAGACAATCGTAGAAAAGAACACGGAAGTGTCCCTCACCACCGCGCAGAAAACGGAGCTGTAACACTTAATTCACAGGCTCTCGATAGACGTTACAAAAGAAATACCGGCCACAGCTACCCCCCAGACTAATATTGAAGGGTTGGTCGCCACATTTAAGGCCTCCAGGATAGAATTTCAAGTGGTCAAGACACAAATGGAGCAGCAGATCGCAGACCTGCAGGCTAAGCCGCACCCAAAAACACCTCCGGAGGTACATGCCCAATGAGCTACGCTGGTTACCGCGGCTACAAACGTCATTACAATGCAAACCACATAGGGTGCCCAATTACTGGAAATACCATGCAACTATGGACCAAGGCCCAGTGTGACCTGACGCTGCAAGAAATAAACTAGGACCTGCAGTAGAAGGAAGAAGAGTTCGAGAAGTTAGAATCCACCCTACCCACTTTGGTTCCTACTCAGCGCTTGACATGAATGCAAACCAGCCATCCCCTCCAAGTTGATATTGATGAACTCTGACATAAGAAGAAGGTCCTCGGTGACCGCCTGAAGCCTTGGGCTACCGAAGCCCTCAAGCTTTCGCAGGATGCTAATGTTGCTATTAAGCAGCTAAAACAGACTCTGGAGAGTGTCACCGCTGCAACAGAAGGCCCGATTTTGCAGATGTTGGTCAACATTACGAAAAATTATGCTACTCAGAGTGAAGGTGTGCTGCCCCCATTGGACGAAGCGATCAGACTACAACAGGCGCAGGTGGAGACCCCACCCTCACAATGACTAGGGATGAGTCACAAGATTGTGTTGGGGGATTGTTGGAACAGGGTCTCCTAAGAGCTGCGAATTTTGTCCATTTTTGTATATTTTTATATTATTTAGTCTAATTCAAGGGTTTTTGGGTGGGTCAAATCCCTTAATGCAATATAAACGGGTCAACAGTAGACCAAGAGTCTACAAACCCCAGTTTGCGGACCATTGGATGCGTAGGCTAAATCGATATAAATAGATGAACCTTTTTGAGTTTTAAGGTAGGAAAAGAATAGAGATTGAACCTAAGCGTGAATTGTTAGATCTTTAGTCAAGTTGTTTGGGTAAGGAATCATGCTGGTTGTGTGCGCAGAGATCCTTAGTCCTATTGTGTGTGGACCTTGCTGGCTATGTGCGCAGGCAATAGTTTGGGATTGTAAGAGGATTTTGGTATTAATATACATGTGAAGTACTGTCAAACATCTGATGTTATCTAGAACTCTTATGTTATGATTGATGTGAATGATTTGTGAAAGCATCTGTTTGATAGCTGCAAAAGTATCTATGTTTCTGTTATATGAGTATGTGATTTGTTAATTGCTGCGATTATAGTTGTTGTGCTGATAGATTAGTATTACGAACGTGGATGTGAAGTTAATTACTAGATCTGTGCCTGATAATAGCTCTATTATACTGTGGATTATATTTTCAATAAATTTGTGAATAGATCTGATTAAGTGTGAACTATGCTGGAAACACAGATCTTCTTGACTTACTTGCTCTCTCTCATGGTGCGTAGACCTGGTTCTAGCACCTTCGCATACTACTTCGGGTGAGAATTTGGCTTGCGCAAGCAGGTCACTGCCGAAAGGGCCAGTAGGGGGTTTGTTGGAAAACCTTAACCTCTAAACCTAGGTCAGGACCCCTCGAGCCAACAGTTTCCCGAAAAATATAATGCAAAACTGTCACTTTTGATTTCAACTGATTTTTGCCTTCTCATTTTTTGTATCTCCTTGTCCGGTCCGTAATGTATTCTCTTTCTTCAGATGTAATAGATCGATTTTTCCACAAGCTGAGCCAAGTCTATGGGCTCTAGTAGTATTGTTGGAATAGAGTCCCCTAAAGCTGCGAATTTTGTACAATTTTGTACATTTTTGGTATTAATTAGTCTAGAGCAGGGGTTTTGGGGTGGGTCAATGCCTCAAATGCATTGTAATGGGTCAAGGGTAGACCTAGAGTCCGCAAACCACAGTTTGCAGACCACATGAAAGCATAGGCTAAGTCATTATAAATAGATGAACATTTTGAGCCTTAAGGTAGAAAATAATTAAGTCTGATGATAAGCACGAATTATTAGATTTGTTTGGGTTGGTTTTGGGTAAGGATTCCTGTTGGATGTGTGCGCTAATATCCTCAGTCCTGTTGTGTATGGACCCTATTGGCTATGTGCGTAGGCTGTGTTATGTTGTAAATGGGTTTGAATGATAATATATGCGGATATAGTTGAAGTACTTCTGTGTGATTGGGATCTGTTGTGTTATTGTTGAAGTGAACCTTTGGAATCTATTCAGAGCTACGAATACATTTACATTATTTACTTATGTTTCAATTATATCTGTGTTATGCATATGTATAGCTATGATCTGTTTCAGCTGTGAGTAGAAGGGTTCTGTGATGATTTCTGTTTAGCTATGAGTACATCTGTATAAGTTGTGCCTTATGATATCATAATTACTGTATGCACGTGGATGTGGAGGTGTTAGATATATCTGAATAGCTCTGTTATTAACTGAATATATTGGGAAAGCCTGCAAATAGACCTCTGTGAACTTGGTAGGTTGCGAACATGGATATGCTCGCCTAACCCACTCTCTCTCACGGTGCGGAAACCTGGTTTTATCACCCTCCCATACTTCTTCGGGCGAGACTTTGGCCTGCGCAAGTAGGTCACTGTTGAAAGGGCCAGTAGTATAGGGGTTTGTTGGCAAACCTTAACCTCCAAAACTGGGTCAAGACCCTTAAAGAAAAAAAATGGTTCCATTGCCGGGAACGGGGGCATTTTGAGAATGAGATTGGGTAATGAAAATAAAACGTTGGAGACCTAAGAAGAAATAAATTGAAGATTGGTTTGAAAAATAGGTTTAAGAATTTTCGATAACATAAAATCGCAGCACAAAGTTGACAACAGAAAAGTTGAAGAATAAGTACATTTTCACTGAGGTCTACGAGATCTTATTTGTAACATCTTTGAACGAGCTCCACGAGTGGATGGCAAGGCTTGTAGACTTCCAGACATGTTGGAAGGACAAGCTGGTCATGTAGTGGACTCCAGAGTTGATCCAACAGTTAGAAAGGACTGATAATATCATCACTCGTACGGTATATCACTGGGTGGATAGTGTGTTTGGAGGATTTGTGATGGAAGTCACAGTAGATAAATTCTTATCTTATTCAGAAGCAGAGTGGAGGTTATTTAAAGAGTTCCAAGGTAAGTTCCTGAAAACATTGCCCTTATTAATCAAAGTTTTGCTGTGTGAAAAAGGTATTCTATGCAGCCACACCGAGTGAATAACCTCTGATCTAGGTGAAAGCACAACACGGAGTGGTAAGTACTATAGAAATAATCAAGAAGGAGATAGGTCTGTCTAAAGTCTAGTAAGAGAATCGACTGAGCATAGCCCTCCAAATACAACCCCTTCAAACCAGCATAGGGGTGAAAACTCACCCGTACCTCTGCCTCCATCAGAAGACAATATGGCCTCACACATGAAGTTACTTACCTTAAAGGGAATAGGGGATGAAGACATGGATCATCTCTGCTTTGTCGCAGAGTCAGTATGGACTACGCAGAATGTGGCCAGGGATGCTAAGAAAAGGGCGCATCTATCCCTTGCCTTTGAAGGAAGAGCCTTGGACTGGTATATGGGATACGTAGCTCAGCATGTGAATGCAGCCATTCAAGAGGTTAAGAATGCCCTGAAACAACAGTTTCAGAAGTCTAAATCCTACTCTTAGATAGTGAATAACCTAAAAGATTTTAAACAAGGGCCCTCTGAGTGTGTATGGGAGGCTGACCAGCGGCTAAACAAGGTAGTTAGGGAAGGGGAATTTTTGTATGACGACAGACAGCAAAAGGAATGGTTCATCTCTGTGCTATTGCCTCACCTGCGCGTACCTATGGGTCAGCAAGCCATTGAATCATGGAAAAAATATTTGGATATTGCGATGAAGTTAGAATCCATGCCAAGAGATGATTCCCAGTTGGGAGTACAAAAAATCCAAGGGCAGTTGGAGGAAATGCACATGGAAATCTAGAACCTGCGAAAGGATCGAGGGAAACAAGCTAGCCTAGATGTATGGTGCATACGATGCAGGGTATCAGGCCATACCAAGGATTAGTGCCCACTGCTGGTAGACTACCTACAGGCTGGGGGGCCTAGTCCGTTGTGCCCTACATACACTATGGGACCAAGTGGACCAACGTTGTGGTACGATGATTTTCGCGTAGCTAGCCTGCATGATACTAACCAATGCCCCAGTGTGGGTGAATATGTTCCAGAACTGAAGCAACAATGGTGTCAATTTTTCTGATCAGTAGGATATGATGAATAGAATTTCCAAACTTATGATCTAATGATAGATCAGGGAAACCTATATAGGGTACAATCAGACCCTTCTTCACCAAGATCCCCCTTAGGAATAGGTGGCTCCCCAGCTAGGGGCAGGGGAGGGGGCAGAGGTGGAAGCGCAGGGAGGAAAAGAGGACAAATGATCTACTATAACTGTAGAGAAGTAGGGCACTTTGCGAAGGACTTCCCAAACCCTGCAAGGCAATATTGCAGATACTCTAGACAACTGGACCATGTGATTGAAGATTGTCTGATTATAATAACAAAGAGGTAGGAAAAGAAACAAACACCTACATAAAATTTTCAAAGGGTTAAGGCAGAACCTCAAGATGAAGGACCCAACGTTGATGTCATTACATGCAGTGGCATGGCCACAGAGGGAGCTGAGGAGAAAGCTGCGACCAAGCCTCTTATCCGAAAAGCAGCTATCAAATAGGAAAGGTTGGACTTACATAAGGAAAAAGAAACCTTTGTCGCAACTCGCAAAGACTTTGCTAAGGCTGAGGCATCTACTTTTTAGGCCCCCGCATACCTCGAAGCAGATGATGAGGTCAAACCATTTTTTCAAGCATGTATGAAGCTTTTGCGCAACCAACGAGCCACAAAAAATATTCAAGAATTAATAGACAACTGTGTAGAAATAACTAATCCACCCCTGGATGTTAGGGATGTGCACAAACTGTACAAACATAAGAAACACACTGGTAGGGAAATGTGGCTAACAACATAGATTAGTGATTATGAAATGGATCAGGTTATTTTGGACCTAGGATTAGATGCGAACGTATATCCCAAGAAAACTTGGTAGTGAATGGGAGATCCTACGTTGGAATGGTCCACTATCCAGCTATGCATGGCCAACCAGCAGAAGAATATACTTTTGGGGAGACTCTCAAAGATTATGGTAGACATCGTAGGAATTAAGGTCCGAGTTGACTTTGAGGTAATTCATATTGTATAATATGTAGACCCCTATCCTGCAATCCTAGGATTGGATTGGGCCATAGATATGGGAGGTATCATCAACCTAAAGTAAATAAGAATGGTGTTTGAAAATGAAGGTACGTGGGTGATAGTTCCATTAGACCCTGCGGAAGGAGAATGATATACGTAGCCAGTGCGCACAGAAGAGGATGTGGATCACATCTATAAGTTAATTGCGTGGGACAAATATTGGATCAATCCCACGGCTGATGGTTTACTTTTCTAGGAAAAGGACTACGAATGTTTCTTTGACTCTAATAGAGAGATGGAAAATTGTCAGAAATAGTTACATGATGTATCTACGCTGCAATGTCTTAGAATAAAAAAGAACTTACGATGCATCTCCTTGGAGGTAAGAGAAATGCCCTACTTTGATGGTTCTGGTAGTATTAAGGAGTTTTTGCGAACATTTGAAGCTGAGGTTCCAAGAGAGTGAAGGCTATGGGCCCTTAATCTAGCCATGTGCGCAACACCTGCGAGGTGGTGGGACGCGCATAAGGGGAGTTCCAATATTGGGAAGAGTGTTGGGATACGATGATCTTGTGATTTGAACTTCTAGTCCACTTGCGCATAAAGACATTCCTTGGCCTAAGAGACCCTCGCGAGCATTTTTTCGCTTGGATGGAGAAGTGGTGTGACCAGACCACAGAAGAATGGGTTCACTTTTTTATTCATGCCTTGGGACCAATTCCCACTGCATGGTACTTAGATGTGGAGCTACACCAGTGCACCCACCACTGGGAAACATTAAAGGATGAATTTGTAGGGGCATTTGGGTTAGCAAGGGGAACGGAGGTGCTTGACGAAGCTCTGTAGGATATAGATACCTTTGTATTTGATGAATTTCGCCCTTATGCAGCACTTGGGGTACCAACATGGGAAACGCAGCAGACTGAGCTGGAGCACTTAATTAGTAGAATCTGTGCGAATGTTACAGAAGAAATCTTGGCTATGGCCACGCTCCAGGCCAATATTGAGGGGTTGGTCGCAGCATTAAGGGCCTCAAGGACCAAGATCCAAGCAATCAAAACACAGCTGGAACAATAGAGCGCAGACTTGCAGGCCAAGTTATAGCCAGAGACACCACTGGAGGTAATGGCCCAACAAGTTGCACTAGTTACGACGGCCACAAATGTGATTACAGGATAGATTCCTTAGGATGCCGAATTACTGGAAATAGCTATGCAGTTATGGACCAAGGTGCATCTTGACCCTCTCCTACGTGAAATCAACCAAGACCTGCGACAGAAGGAGGAAGAGTTTGAGCAACTAGAAGCTACTATGCCTACTCTGATTCCTGCTCAATGATTGGCATGACTGTGTACCATCCACGCCCTTCAGGATGATATCGACTAACTCTTCCAGAAGAAGAAGACCCTCAGCGACCACCTTAAGCCTTGGGTTGATGAAGCCCTCAAGCTCTCTCAGGATGTTGCTGTCACTATTAAACAACTGAACCAGACTCTAGAGAGCGTCACCACTACAACAGAAGGACTGACTTCATAGAAGTTGGTGGATATTGCTCAAAACGATGCTGCTCAAAGTGGAGTGCTACCCCCACTGGTAGAGGTGATCAGGCTGCTACAAGCGGAGGTGGAGACCCGACGGTCACAGTGACTCGAGACGAGTCACAAGATTGTGTTGGGTGACTGTTGGAACAGGATCCCCTAAAGCTGCAAATTTTGTATATTTTTGGTATTAATTATTTTATCGCAGGGGTTTTGGGGTGGTTCAAAGCCCTGAATGCATTGTAATGGGTCAAGGGTACACCTAGAGTTCGCAAACCACGATTTGTGGACCACGGGAAAGTATAGGCTAAGTTGTTATAAATGGATGAACATTTTGAGTCTTAAGGTAGAAAATAATTAAGTCTAATGATAAGCACGAATTTTTAGATTTGTTTGGGTTGGTTTTGGGTAAGGACTCCTGTTGGCTGTGTGCGCAGAGATCCTCAGTCCTGTTGTGTGTGGACCCTGCTGGCTATGTGTAGAGGCTATGTTAAGTTGTAACTGGATTTGAATGATAATATATGCGAATATAGTTGAAGTACCTCTGTGTGATTGGGATCTGTTGTGTTATTGTTGAAGTGAACCTTTGGAATCTGTTAAGAGCTGCGAATACATTTACGTTATTTTCTTATGCTGCAATTATATCTGTGTTATGCATATGTATAGCTGTGATCTGTTTGAGCTACGAGTATAAGGGTTCTGTGATGATTTTTGTTTAGCTACGAGCACATCTGTATAATATTTTTCTTATGATATCATAATTACTATACGCACGTGGATGCGAAGGTGTTAGATAGATCTGAATAGCTCTATTATTAACTGAATATATTGGGAAAGCCTGCGAATAGACCTGTGTGAACTTGGTAGGTTGCGAACTTGGATCTGCTCAACTAACCCGCTCTCTCTCAGGTTGCGGAAACCTAGTTCCAACACCCTCCCATAATACTTTGGGTGAGACTTTGGCCTACGCAAGTAGGTCACTTTCGAAAGGGCCAGTAGTACAAGGGTTTGTTGGAAAACCTTAACCTTTGAACCTGGGTCAGGACCCCTCAAGCCAACAAGTATTCCAAAATAGGGAAAAATATAATATTGAACATAAATTTGGAAATTGCAGTAAATATAAATCCATCAAAACATGAGCATATCATTTAGCCATTTTATTATAGATAATAGCATAAATGAAATACAATATTTTGAGGAAAAAGACACTCAAGCTAGGCAAAACAAGCCTGAAATGCCCCAATACACCAAGACATGAAAAATTGCTTCTATATAAAATTATAGAAGGCTATGACTGCATAGTCCTGTTGGGAATGACAGCAGCTAGAAAATAAGAATACATTTATCTGATGACAGGGGGCTCAGAAAATGCCGAGATCAAAGATGTATGCTTTATAGCACAATTCCAAGATAACTCAGGAGGGGTTTCTTGAAATAATCAAGCTAGAAAATGAAGTCCTATGGTTGAATAACACACTGCAACTGAGTAACTATCAGGAGGTGGCTAATATGATATGAAAATAGCTGATAATCATCCCCACTGATCTTCCAGATGAAGGGTTGCTCCCCTCACTCGAAAACAAGCTCAAGAACTTGGGTTTTTCAATCCTCCACTACAACTGCCCTGAAAAATAATGCAGTTTCTGAACGAGACTCCACTGTTGAGAATGGCTGAATCTTGGCCTGATGGCGGATAATGGAATGAAGCTCAAAGGAACCTCTCTTGATTGGGCACTCAAATTCCCCTAAAGATGAGGGTGGGATTTCCGCTTGGAAACAGCCTTGTGCTAAACAACACAATAGACATCACTAAACAACTAAAGTGTGAAGAAAATAATAAAATACCAGAGATAAAAAATATTCAAAATTATTTCTATGGCTATCATCCCCTTCCTTATATGCATTTGATCCCTCACCCCCTTGGCCCTAGACAGTAATGATGCTACTCTCATGGCCACTAGCCTCCATTATGACTACGTTGTCCTCCATTTTCTCCACTAGCTCCATAACTCTATTTTTGACTTGGTCAAAGTGAACCCATCCACATGCATTAACCCACATTCACACCAAGAAGTGGTTAATTCATCTTGACCCCATCTACATGGATTGATCCACATTCAAATTAAGAAGTGGTTTTATTCCTTCTAAAGGGATTTATGGGTCCCTCTACCCTCTTATTCATCTATTAATAAAGGAAGACAAAATTTAATACTATAATTAGCTAAAATATAAATTAGGATTATTAAAATTACTCTTTTTCTTAGTCCAAGGAAGATGATATCTTAAATAAACACTAAATATTTGAAGTCTTATTTCAAGGTTAAAAAAAAATTCAACCTAGATAGTATTTCCAAGAGAAATCTAGTAACCTTTGAGTTATCGTTATGGCTACTTACAATGGGTTCATGTGATTCCATTCTAAAATTTCTATACATAAGATGAGACATTATTTTTTGTTGAATGGTTAATATCTTACTTTAAGTGAAAATAATATTTTTGAAGTAATAAATTCGTATTATAGTTGTGATTTCTATCATAGAAATATGGAATAACACACTTTCAAATATTTGGTGGCTCACTTCTTATTTTCCAGTTGATGAGGATGGAGGTAGTATTGTGAAGAGTCTTTAAAAAATTTATTCCTACATATTTATTTTTCTCACATGTTTAGGGGTCTGCACAGGTTGGTGCATGTCTTATCCAAAGAAACAACACTAGGAATGGATAGATGTGCCAAACAAATTATAGAAAACAAACATAGAGAAATATGTCTAATCTTACGCATAATCCTTGGGATTAACTACAAATGAATTATTGGATACAAAAAATCCATAAATGATGGATGATATTTTCAAATTTTCTAAGAATTTTATTTCACATCTGAGACAAAACTTGAAAATGAGAATTATAGTTGATCGACTTAAAAAAAATGAGACAGTGGATATTGTTAACCCACTGTATAGAAATCACAATATATTACATAGATAAGTAGAGGTTTCATATATCTTATAAATTAATCATTTATATCAATCTATACTCTAATAAATAGGAACTGATTAGCTAGAGATATTAACTTAGAAACTCACAATTATAACTCATAATTAGAACCTATAATTACAATGTAACACACACATAAGAATTAGTTCCAATTACCTCACTTAATTATTACATTACAAATATTAAATACACAAATGATGATAATAATACTGATTTTTTTCTGGTGTGTATTCATCAGGAGTTACACGCACTCTAGAATCTCATAGATAATGCTCTTTATTTATCATCAACTTTGAGTTGCCACTTTATCCATTTAAAAAATATAACTTCTTTTGACCATAATTGGTGTAGTTATAAAATTTTAGATATTGACATACTCGGCTCGTCAGGGCTTCCACAAGAAAATTTTTCAATTAACTGAATCATTCTATCGGTATACCTCCATCTTTTGGATAATTAACTTTCATCTATATGTTCGTTTCAAGGAAAAAAATGTGGATATTGAATGTATTCAAACGTTAATCATACAACTCGAGCTATTAAACACACAAACATAACAACCAATGTTCTCAAAACCAAGGATTCTAGCTCATATCAATAACCACTAGGCCTTGTTCATATACACACAAAAAATGGGGTTTCCAGTTTATAACAAACTATACTCATAATTAGATTCGTATTTTATTCATGGGTCTTCCAGAATTATCAACTTATTATACTATCTTGTTCATTTAATGGTTCTTCATTTGATATTTACACACTTTAATATTAATAATAACATACTACAATATAAGAAACCTACAACCTACACCACATAATAAATATCGATGTAGATGTTGCAAAACATTTAACTCTGATTATTTCAAATCATTTAGAAAATGAAGGTGTTTTATGAAGTGATTTATGTATAAATCCTGTGATGAAATCCCATTCTCACTTTGAATACTAATAATTTAATTTTTAAACATATTTCCATTTCATGGGCCTTCCTCCTTACTTCTCTTCCTCCATATTCAACCATTAATGCTTGAAAATCTTTACAGATCTCATTGCAATCGAACAATCCATCACTTTTATTTGTAACCTCTAAACTAATTTCCATTTCTTGAATAACCATTTTAGAATCAAGGGATTTATCCAAGTTCATCAATAGGGAAACGAGAGGAACGTTAGATCTCATGGCTTCCAAAAATGAACCCCACCCTTAGTGAGTACCAAAACCCTCCCATCGAAGCATGCAATAAAATCCTTGTCTCTAGAATATTGTCTGTTACACGAAATAGTAGCAACAATTATGCAACTCTCACATAACATGACTCAACTATTGAATTTCTGTAGCTATGGTCATTCTTCAAAAATTATATTTTTATCATTAATGTACCTATAAAAATTAAATTATTACTTGTCTAGCATATTATTTAGGCTCCTGTATTTATCAAATGTAAGTGTAAAAGGCATGTTATTCATGAACATATGAAAATAAAAATTAAATTTATTGTTGATGATTTATGGCTTCAGAAGTTGTCCAATTTGACCCTCCTATGATCATGTCGAGCTACCCATGGAGACACCCATTCGTCCTTCAAGAAGCCCATAAGTAGCTTAGTAATTGTCCATACAATATGAAGTTTTCATCATAAGCATTGCAAGCATATATTTTTTGTCTAGCAAAGGAGGAAAATAAGATAATGTGGCTAAAAATAAGAAGAAAAAATAATCTATATGCCCTCGCTCAAGTTACTATAGAAAAATAAGATCATTCTGATTTTTTTTGTTGATTTATTAAGGCAGAATCCAAATTTTTTGAGGTGAGGTTCAAGCTTTCTATGGTAGAAGAAGAGGCCATAATTCAGCCCTAGTATGTACATGTAATAGACCTTTACCAAGGGCATTTGTCGAATGTTTGTGGACATTTTGACTTGGAATTTTATGGAGGGTCAACTTGGCACTTATTGGACTACCTTTTTGATATGATGTTGGTTTGTTTGTATATGAATTTGATGTCTTGTTGAATTGATTCTCTAAGGAAAGGATTGTTGGGATTTTACCCAAAAAGGGTTTTCCCAGGGTAAACTTTGTGTTGACCTTATGCATTGTGATCTCTACTTTACTATTTATGGTTGAATTTCTAAAGTATAATTGTTTGAAGAATAAATTGTAAATACTAAAATAAGATAAATAAAACATCAAAAGTAATTACCATGTTTTGATTGTAAGTTTTTTCTTTGCTAATATTAGTTTCATACTTATATTAAAAGTGCTTATGTTTTCTTCTTGTATAAGGATTTATGTAAGTACTTATGATTGATATACACGTAAAATTTTGGATATTAAGTTGAATTCATGAACATAAAAGCATGGAAACTAAATGTATAATGACATCATATAAACACACAACAAACCATGACAACTGAATCAATAACACATTTTTTTGTTGAAGCAGTTCACCCCTCCTGGGCTACATCTCCTTGGTCACGCTTCCATGGCATGGAGCTTTGTATTAGCTTCAATTGCACAAAAAGGTTGTTTAAACTCTCATGTTGCCTCTACAACCTACTCCGATGGCTCCCAAACCTCAAAATATACCAAGAATGACTCTTCTTGAGCCAAAATTAGTTGAACATTGGCTCAGTTATTGAAAAAACCATTTTCCCTACTATTTCTCTGCCAAATCTAGAAAGAATCCAGCTAACCCTGCTAACTTTGGAGAATTCTGCCTAAAAAGGCACTGCTGCTAATTCTACCACTAGTTAAAGAGCAGATTAACAAGCAGTTAATGACGACTTAATTAAGATAAGTGCGTCATTAACTGCGTGTTATCCATTGGTTTGAGAGCGGATTATTTTAAGCCTTAAACTCACATTAAACATTAAATAAACATGTTTATTGTTAGAATAAACCCGTCGGTTCGTTTAGCCTTGTGCCGCAGACATTTTATGAAGACATATGGGAGGGGGTTGGCCCGTCGAGCTGGCACCCTCCATACCCCTGTCGTTGGCAGCGCTAAAACTTAAATAGTAGTGGAAAGCTATATGGTTTAAGACCCATCTTGTGGAAGAGACGGTAAGGAAGAATATTAGCATGGGGGAGGTCATAGGTTCGACCCCGACCCTCGCACCATACTTTTGATATGCTTTGCAATCAACCTATGATTTGAATCTCTAGTTAAACCCATACTCCAGTTTGCTCCACCCGCCATATATAATTTATCCACCATAGTTAGTTTCCTTCCTGCTGTTATCACTCAAGAAAATAAAGCATCATTTTGACAAGGTTACATAGGTTCATGTGTCAAAATAAAGTTTTAAGAGTCATTTTGGAGTTTGACCAAGGGAAATTATAATTTTTTTGATAGTTTGAGTTTACCCTTAGGTCCAAATACACTCATTTTTAAACTCCTTCAAGTAAAATCATTCATCATTTTCAAAATATTTTAATTTTCCAATTTTTTTTGTACTAAAGTGCCAAATTAGCCAAGAATCCCTACTTTCGTAGTGCATTCAGTGTAAAAAAGGCAGAAAGCGCTACGAAACTAGCTAATAGTTTCGTAGTGAATTTGAAGCATTTCTCTGTTTTCTGGTTTTGAGCAGTCAACTTAAAAGTCTATTTTTGAGCATCTGAAAAACTAATTTTGGAAATATGAAAGAGGTTTGTCTTCATAACTGATCTAACTATAAAAACCTCTCTCTGTTTCTTCAAATTCATTACGAGGTGGTAGAAATTGATAAATTAAAATGTGCTACAAAACTGCTGTTACGAAACTGTCATGTACATGACTGTTTAGCAGTCAATTTCAAGTTTAGTTTTTGGCCAAATTAAAAGGTTTTTTAGAATTATGAAATAGGTTTGTCTTCATCATAGCCGCAGATACAAAAACCTCTCTCAAGTTTCTAACAGGTGTTATCAATTGGGAGATACAAGGATTTCATTGAAGCCCTATTTTCAGAAACAGAGTTTTCCTGTTTTACACATGTTTTTCAAAGGCAGTTTTTGGATAGTAGGAGATATGTTTCAAAAACCCAAGAGAGGTTTTTATTCAATAAATAATGTCCTACAAAATTTTCCTTTATTTTCTAAACATACATCATGGATTAGGAGATATAGGCTTTGTCTCGAGACCTATTTTTCATGAAAAAAACAGGAGAAATCTGCAAGAAATGCCTCAAGGAAGCTAAAATGAAGTTGTTTTATAATTTGTATGGTTTTTAGATTATTAGGACATGTTAATTTTTTATTTTTTGGGCAATTACAGTTTTCATTTGTCAAAATTATGAAAAATCTGCATACCCAGCAGTTTCGTAGCACCTCCAGGCTTAAAAAGCAGAAAAGCGCTACGAAACTGTTGTAGCTGCTATTATTTCTTATTTTGATCAGTTTTTAAAGGGTTAAAGGCTGAGTTAAGAACTGAATTTTCTATGGAAGATGTAATAAAGGTTAATTAAAATGATGAAAGAGGAAAGAGTTGAGTTTGTGGAAGATAAAGGCTTGAAATAGCAGCGCTACAAAAAGCGCTACGAAATTGTTATGTTTTCGTAGCACAATATATTATAGCTTTTTGAACAAGTTTTTGAAGTGGTTTTGGACAGCTGGAGGCTAGGGAAGAGTGATGGGACATGTTAAGCTAATCTTCAATAGCTAAGGACCATGAAATTAATATTAAATGATGGTCAGAATATTCAAATAAGAAAAAGAATCTTATGCCTAAAAAATAGGGTATGGTTTCCTGCTTTTGTAGAGTTCAGCAAAGTGGTCATGAAGAACTAAATATCATTATCCAAATTCGACCATGTGATGACATACTTGTCAATGATGTAATTTGAATTAGATAATTTTGTTAAAGATAGTAATAAGGAGTTTGAGTCCTAGTTGAAATAGGACTGTCAAGTAGGATAGGTGTCTGTTTGTCATAAATTTGATGTTTTATGGTTATGTTTTTGATCAATAGTTGTCATTGATGTCAACCCAAGCAGCACTAGGGGCTAACCCAATATTTCATGGGAGTTTTGACCTACCAAATTAATATATTCTGGGTCAATAATGCTTTTGATGGTTTCTACTTGTCAAGATGTTTCCGTTGATATATGGCACGTCATGTAATTCTTCATGGTTTGAGAGATATTCATGTTTGAAGTTTGTACCCCCAGTTAGTGGGCTAAAACCCCATGGGGTTGGGGCATGGGTCATTGAAAATTCATAATTCATATTTTTTTTAAGCTCCTAAAATCCCTCCTACGTTCACTTGTTGAAGCCCCTCTCAACTTAAGCATTTAGATAAATTGTGATCCTCATTTCCTCCTTATGCAAGGGATTCAGCCATCTGAAACAGGTCATCTTGGAATTTTCGCTATAAATTTTTTTATACAAAGGTTCAGAAGATGAAATTATTATGAGACAATGCTAAAATCCTGACGAAGCTACAGTAAAAGTTTTAGATCAAGGTGCACAATATTTTTGGAGATATGATCTGTGGAAGTCAGGGTTTTTGCAGGCTCCTGAAATTCATCTCAAAGAAGTGACCGTGGTAAAATTTTCATAACTCTATCTATGAGTATCGGATTGGAATTCCATAAAAATTGGCAGATAGTGCACAGTCTTTAGTTTCCGCTCTATCAATTTTAGAGATAAAAGAAATAGTGACACGTGGAACGTCGTACAAGTGCGCTTTGCTGAAACAGTCCATAATTAGGGCATTGTGAGAGATTGGGTATAAATCTATCTTGAAGAATCCAAATTGGGTCAAACCTGTGGCATTGGAAAGATGACTCAGAGGACTACTACAGGACCAAAAATCAGATATTAAGGATCTGAAATAACAGAGATAAACCAGATTCAATATCGAGCTCTTAGAAGGCAAGAAAAAGCTAGATCATGTGTTGTCAAGGATTGCAAAGGACCAGAATTTCTCCAGTAGAAAAGCAAAGAAAGGTGCAGCATAGGGTAGCATGACAAGAGAAGCAACCAAGGTGGACAACATCAGTAAGAAGTTCATCATATGAAGTCTTCAAGTGGGCAGCACTGCATACAATCATTGTAAAGGTATCATTGTACTTAGTCATTGTAAATACATTATTGTACAAATTATACTAGTGTCTATCTACCAAGTGTTGAAGAGGCAGTGTTGGGAGGTCTAGGATCATCATTAGTTGGTTGTGTCAAAGTTGGGGTTATGGTCTAGCATATATTCTTCTTCTACATCATTCTATATCATTGTAAAGTGGACCATTTTCCCTGGTACGAGAGTCCATTCTTCTTTTATTCTTATATAGGGTGCTAGGGTGGTGCTAGGGTGAGCTGTAGCTCATTGGGTGTTGGGGCATCCATTTAGTTGACTACTGAAGAATCTTGGGCGTTGGAGCATCCATCCAGTGGGAGCTGGAGAAGAATGCTTTTCTAGATTCTAGGAAGTTGGAGCTTTATTTTCAATTGGAGTTGAACATTAAAGAATTATTAGAAAAGCGTTAGGTGGTTTTTGTCTTGGAGTGGGTTTCCACCTTAAAAACTATGTGCATTTGTGTTCCTATTGTTTGCTGCTATCATTGTACAAACACTGATAATAATTTAAGATTAGCTAATGCTCTAATTGAAAGGAATATTGATTAACCCCCCCCCCCCCCCTCTCAGTATTTCCAACAATTCGTATCAGAGCTTGGTTCCTTCAATAGCAGTTTAACAGTTGGAAGGAGGTCATGGAGCATACCAAGAATGGTGTACCTCTATTCAATGAAAATAATTATGCACTCTGGAAAGGAAGAATGGATGTCTATCTCTTGGCACAAGGTTATGAAGTATGGGACACTGTTCAAAATGGATTTGCATCAACCGCGGATGAACAAGGTAAGAAGAATTTGGTAAATGATGCAAAAGCAAAGAATATTATTATCAGTGGACTTATTAAATGTGCTTATCATAAGGTATTGGGTTGTAAAACCACCAAAAATGTGTGGGACAAGCTTGAGAATATATATGCAGGTGACTCAAATGTCAAAGAAGCAAAGCTTCAAATATATAGAGAAAATTTTGAGCAACTCAGAATGAAAGAAGATTGCAACATTGTTGCATACTTCCAATACATTGATGAAATAACCAATACTCTGCAAGGATTGGGAGAGCCAGTTGACAAGAAGACTATTATACGGAAGATTCTTAGAATGTTACCAGGGAGATTCAACCCAAAGGTATTTGTCTTAGAATACAGTGCAAATCTGGAAAAACTCAGCAAGGAAGAATTACATGGATTTCTCATAGCATATGAAATAAGACTTGATGAAGAAAAGGGTACTTCAAATCTAGAAACTGCGTTTGTTGCATCTAAGCAAACCAATAAGGACAAGCAACCTTCAATTGAAATGACATGCACCTGCAAGTGTGAAGAAAAGGGAGATGATGGAGAAGGTCTTTTAGATGAAGAATATGCTTACTTTATGAGAAAAATAAAACCTGGTAAGGGAAAATTCAAAGGTAAACTTCCATTGATATGTTTCAGTTGTGGTGAGGTTGGGAATTTCGTAGCAAAATGTTCGAACAAAAGTGATGGAAACTCAAAAGGAAAGAAAGGCTTTAAGAAATCCAACAAGCAATGCAAAAAGAAAGGATCCAAAAGGAACTTTCTCTCTAAAAAAGATAGCTCATCATCTGATGAAGAAAGTGACAGCAAAGAAGAAGCCAATGAGAAAGTATTGTTTATGGCCAAGCACAATAAATATGAAGTATGAAACAATGAAGAAGAAGGGTTGACCATGGAAGAATTTTATGAGGATGCAATCAAGCTTATAAAAGAGCTCGATGCTGAGAAGATCCATTCCAACACTCTTGAAGAACAAGTTCAAGGTCTCAAAATTGAGGTTGAAGAACACAAATGTATTGAAGAGTCACTTCAAAAGAAGTTGGAAGAAAGCAACCAAGAAAGGGAAGCATTAGAAGCCAAAGTAGTCTCGTTGCGTAAGGAAGTGAAGAAGGGAAAAACTATCCAAAAGTATGCCAAAAGCTCAAGGGCATTGGAAGAACTCATCAAAAATCAACGATCTTACAATGACAAAACTGGCCTTGGTTACAAAGAAGAAGAAGCAGGACCTTCTACAACAAAATACAATGAACCTATGAGATCTGACATACATGTAGACTTCATTGGACAAGATTCGAAAGCACATCCTTGGAAGACGATTCCTCGACGAATATTTTCATCCAGGTACCAACATATTTTTCATGAATATTGTTATTCATGTGGAAAATTTGGTCATAAAGTTGTAGAATTTCGCACGTACCCTATGAACCAATACAATTACAAGAGATTCTTCAAATATGAACCTCCCAGGGCTCAATGAAACATCAATAGATTTGAAAATTTAAGAAATAATATGGAATGTTACAAATGTAAGAACTTTGGACACATAGCCAGAGACTGCAGACTTGAAAATCCTCGAGAAGAATCTTCGAAGCCATAGAATGAACGAACATGGAAGAAGAAGAAGACTGATAATAGTGCTCTCGCTCTTAAGGCTCAAAAAAAGAAAGATGTGTGGTATGTTGACAATGGTTTCTCAATGCATATGACTCAAGATAGAAGGAAATTTGTATCTCTGAAAGAGAAGAAGGATGGAACCATATCCTTTGGAAATGATGGATTTTCAAATGTTATAGGATCAGGTACCGTCACTCTCGGAAGAAAATATGTTATAGCCAAGAATGTTCTATTGGTTGAAAACATGAATCACAATCTACTCAATGTTGGAAAAATGTGTGATCAAGGACAGAATGCTATTCAACTCTAAAAAATGTGAAATCAGGAAAGGCAGGTATGGTAAAATTGTGGCTACAACAAGTCGAGCTCCAAACGACATATATGTTCTGGATGAAGCAACTAAAGCATGTCTACTAGCTAAAGAAGATGAAATTTGGTTATGCCAGAAACGAATGGGTCACATAAACTTTGACAATATTGTCAAGATAAGAAAAAAGGAAGCAGTACGAGAAATGCCAAAAATCTCAAAACCTTCCAACACACTATGTGAGGCATGTCGGCATGGCAAGCAGACAAAAGTCCAATTTAAAACAAAAGAACACTTTGCATCACATCCATTGGAATTGATACATACTGATCTATGTGGTCCTGTGAGAACAAAAGGCTTAGACGAAGAATTATATTTCATGTTAATGATAGATTACTATACCAGGATGATAGCCGTCGGTTTCCTAAAGAAAAAATTTGAGCATTTTAGTGCTTTAAGATCTACAAGGAGTTGGTTGAAAATGAAACCAATTTGAAAATAAAGTGTTTAAGATCAGATAATAGTGGAGATTTCACTTCCAAATTATTTCAGCAATACTGTGATGAAAATGGAATAAAAATGCAATTTTCAACAGCACGAACACCTTAGAAAAATGGAGTTGCTGAAAGAAAGAATAGGACCGTATAGGAAATGGGTAGAACAATGTTGAAGGACTCAAAATTGGGTGAAAAATTCTGGGTTCAAGCAATTGATACGGAAGTCTTCATTATCAACTAAAGTCTTCTCAGAAATAATTTCAACAAGACTCCATATGAATTATGGAAAGGAAAACCAGCTAATGTTAAATATTTCAAAATCTTCAGAAGAAAATGTTATATCAAAAGAGAAGATCAAAATTTGGGTAAGTTTGAATCATGTGTTCATGAAGGTATCTTTGTTGGTTACTCACGCAAAAGAAAGGCCTATAAATGCTATAATCTAAGAAGAAAACAGATAGTGGAGAGCATAAATGTTACATTTGACGAAGATGGTGTTCTAGCGAGTAATGATGAGGATCTAGAATCTTTGAAACTTGAGACAGAGGCTGAAAAAGACACAGATAAAATTGTAGAATAAGAAGAAACTATAAACGAGGAATAAGTAAACAATGATCATCAAGATATACCAGAACAACAACAAGAAGCTCCTCCAAGGAGAACAAAAGAGTGGATTCAAAAGAACCATCCATCAAATCAAATCATTGGTGACATAAATGAAGGTTAACGGCTTCGTTCATCACAACAAGCTCACGTTGCTTTTCTAGCAACCTTTGAGCCTAGTAGTTTTGAGGAAGCCAGCCAGAATGAACATTGGGTAGCAGCTATGAGTGAAGAATTGGATAAAATTGAGAAGAATAACACCTAGGAATTAGTTCCATGACCAAAAGATAAAAATGTCATTGGGACTAAATGGGTGTTCAGGAACAAATTGAATGAAGATGGGCAGGTTACCAGAAACAAAGCAAGATTGGTTTGCAAAGGCTATGCACAAGTGGAAGGAATTGATTTCGACGAAACATTTGCACCAGTTGCCAGAATGGAAGCCATCTGAATGTTTCTCGCCTATGCATGTTCAACAAAAATCAAAGTCTACCAAATGGATGTTAAGTCAGCATTTTTGAATGGAGAATTAGAAGAAGAAGTTTACATCGAACAACCTAAAGGTTTTATACTATAACAAAAAGAAGACTATGTCTACAGGTTAAAGAAGGCTCTATATGGTCTCAAGCAGGCTCCCAAAGCATGGTATGCTCGTCTTGATGGATATCTACGTCAACAAGGGTTGAAGAAAGGTACTGTTGATAGCAATCTTTATGTACAAATAGATAAAGATAATTCAACAATCGTTGAGGTATATGTGGATGATATAATATTTGGTAGCAATGATGATCGACTAAGTAAGAAATTTTCTACAAAGATGCAAAGTGAGTTTGAGATGTCCTTCATTGGTGAGCTGACATACACCTTAGGGCTTCAAATATCTCAGCAAGAGAAAGGAATATTTATATGTCAAGCCAATTACATCAAGGAAATGCTCAAGAAATTCAAAATGGAAGATTGTGAACCCATCCTTACTCCGATGGTAACAGGTTGAAAATTGAGCATAGATGACTCATCTAAGGATGTGGATCAGAGTTTGTACAGATCTATGATTGGTAGTCTTCTATATGTAACAGCCTCTCAGCCAGATGTTACGCAAGTAGTTGGACAAGTAGCAAGATTCCAAGTAGCACCAAAAGAATCACATATTATTGCCATCAAAATAATTCTTTGATATCTAAAGGGCATAGAAGAATATGGCTTGTGGTATCCCAAGGGTAACAATCTCATTATTCAAGCCTTTACAGATGCAGATTGGGCAGGAAGCATTGATGATCGTAAGAGTACTAGTGGAGCAACATTCTATCTAGATGGTTGTCTTGTATCATGGTTGAGCAAAAAGCAAACTTCAATTTCGTTATCTATAATGGAAGTAGAATACATTGCAGTAGCATCATGTTGTACTCAAGTCCTTTGGATGAAACAAACTTTGCAAGATCTTCAAGTACAATTCAATGAGCCTATTCCCAGATTCCGTGACAACACTAGTGCCATCAACATCTCCAAGAATCCTGTCATGCATTCAAAAACAAAACACATTCCAATCAAAATATCATTTTGTTAGAGAAAAAGTTTCTGAAAAGAATATCAAACTTGAGTATGTTTGTACAAAAGAAAAAATTGCTAATATCTTCACTAAACCTTTACCTCGTGAAGCATTTTAATATCTTCGTCAAAATATTGGGATTCTCCCAAGTTCTCATTAGATTACAGGTCTGCAGGACGGTTGTGTGTTAGGGGGAGTGGAAGTGTGTACAGGTCCACAGGATGGTTGTGTTTTAGGGGCAGTTACCCTTTTCCATTGATGTCAAAGGGGAGAGAATGTTGTAGGAAGAGGTGTCATGATCACAGGGGGAGTACCTGTGTTGCCATCAATGCCAAAGGGGGAGATTGTTGATCAACGATTGTCATTGATGTCAACCCAAGCAGCACTAGGGGCTAACCCAATATTGCATGGGAATTTTGACCTACCAAATTAATATATTCTTGGTCAATAATGCTTTTGATGTTTTCTACTTGTCGAGATGTTTCTATTGATATATGGCACGTCATGTAATTCTTCACGATTTGAGAGATATTCATGTTTGAAGTTTGTACCCCCAATTAGTGGGCTAAAACGCCATGGGGTTGGGGCATGGGTCATTGAAAAGTTATAATTAATATTTTCTTTAAGCTCCTAAAATCCCTCCCACGCTCACTTTTTAAAGCCCCTCTCAACTTAAGCATTTATATAAATTGTGATCCTCATTTCCTCCTTATGTAAGGGATTCGACCATCTGAAACAGGTCATCTTGGAATTTTCGCTCTAAATTTTTTTCTACGAAGGTTCAGAAGCCGAAATTTTTATGAGAAGAAGCCAAAAGCCTGAGGAAGCTGCAGTAAAAATTTCAGATCAAGGTTCGCAATATATTTGGAGATATGAGCTGTGGAAGTCATGGTTTTTGCAGGCTCCTGAAATTCATCTCAAAGAAGTGACCATGGTAAAATTATCATAACTCTTTCTCTGAGTATCGGATTGGAATTCATAAAAAGCGGCAGATATTTCACAGTCTGTAGTTTCTGATCTATCAATTACAGAGCCAAATGAAGAAACAGTGACACGTGGCACGGCATACAAGTGCGCTCTACTGAAACAATTCATAATTAGGGCATTGTGAGAGATTGGGTATAACTCTATCTTGAAGAATCCAAATTGGGTCAGAACTATGGCATTGAAAATATGACTCAGAGGACTACTACAGGACCAAAAATTAGATATTGAGGATCTGAAATAACAGAGATAAACCAGATTCAATATCGAGCTCCTGGAAGGCAAGAAAAAGCTAGATCATGTGTTGTCAAGGATTGCAAAGGACCAGAATTTCTACGGTAGAAAAGAAAAGAAAGGATTAGCAGGGGATAGCATGACAAGAGCAGCAACCAAGGTGCATAATAGCAACAAGAAGTTCATCATATGAAGTCTTCAAGTGGGCAGCACTGCATACAATCATTATAAAGGTATCATTGTACTTAGTAATTGTAAATACATTATTGTACAAATTGTACTAGTATCTATCTGCCAAGGGTTGAAGAGGAAGTGTTGGGAGGTCTAGGATCATCATTAGGTGGTTGTGTCAAAGTTGGGGTTATGGTCTACTATATATTCTTCTTCTACATCATTCTATATCATTGTAAAGTGGACCATTTTCTCTGGTATGGGAGTCCATTCTTCTTTTATTCTTCTATAGGGTGGTAGGGGGGTGTTAGGGTGAGTTGTAGCTCATTGGGTGTTGGGGCATCCGTTTAGTTGAATACTGAAGAATCTTAGGCATTGGAGCATCCATCCAGTGGTAGCTGGAGAAAAATACTTTTCTAGATTCTAGGAAGTTGGAGCTTTATTTTCAATTGGAGTTGAATATTAAAGAATTATTAGAAAAGCATTAGGTGTTTTTTTTCCTGGAGTGGGTTTCCACCTTAAAAGCTATGTGCATTTGTGTTCCTCTTGTTTTCTACTATCATTGTACAAACACTGATAATAATTTAAGATTAACTAATGCTCTAATTGAAAGAAATACTGATTCACCCCCCCCCACCCCCTCTTAGTATTTCCAACATATGCAAGGTATCAGTAGGAAAAAATTCGATGTATATAGCCTAGAGGCAGATCATATGATGATGTAACATGTCAATTAAAGGCCAAGGGATCGAATTAGCAAAGGGTTGGATATTTTTGGCAAAATTGCAGCTCATTGTAAACTCACTCTTTCAACAATAGAGAGAGGTGTTACTTGACCAAATTGAGATTCTGAATGAGTTTTTAGTGCTTACCTATTCTATATTTACCTTTTATGTATCTCACTTACAGTGGTTTTCATTTACATTACTCAAAATTCATCCATGTGATGCTCTGACTTCCTTTATAAGTGAATTGGCTATGTATGTTCCTTTCATGTATCTCACTTACAGTGTTTTTCATTTATATTACTCAAAATTCATCCATGTGATGCTATGAATTCCTTTATAAGTGAATTGGTTGTGTATTTTCATGTTTCATGTGTGTGTGCGCGTCCTACTACTAAAGACTCAGACCTGCCTCAACTTCCATGTCAAGTGAACTCACTGAATTACTGAAAGTGTTGACTCCATAAGCCCAATGGCATACTGATATTATTTGCAACCTACATTCATCACAACTAGTTTATTTCCTAAATAGATTTAGCCATATATATATTTATTCCATATCATTAACCCTTGAGAGAGCCCTCTCAGATTGAGGAGGCTAAGCCTCAGTCACAAGATTGGTTTGAAATAGGTACACTGAAGTTGTCTGATCAGCAACCAATCAGGTATGATTTTGGTGATAACACCTGCCATATGTAGATGTCCCACCATATATAAATGTTTTTCTGGTAGTCTGTCCACCATATGTATGGTCTCCGCCATAGGTAAAGTCTCCGTTAATTTAGTGCTTGTCCTCCACTATATATTTTGTCCGATAGTAGGGTCCGTCCAATAGTAAATTTTGTGTGTCTGCCATAGGTTGAACCTTAGATTATAAAAAATATATGCAACCAAATATATATATATATATATATATATAGATATATATATATATTTCACCATAACTTAAGAATATATGTTAATAATATTTCTAGAACCATAGGTTATAGCGCGAATCCAAAACTACGGAAATATGAGTAATTTCAGAAATTGTACCAAGGTTGGATGGTTCCACCATAGGGGGCACGTGGCGGCCCCTTGCTACACAATGTGTCCAGCTCTGGTTGGATTACTCCAACCTAAAAATAATCTCCTTCAACCTTAGAATAGATCTAAAAAAAAATTCACTTCCAAACTTCACTAGTGAATCTTACTATGACACTTGTCACAGTGTCATTGGGCTAAAATTAGAGAATATTCCCTTGATATACCTTGAGTGCTGACTGGACTGCCATGTCATCATTTTTTCACTGCTCTGCAATTTTTTTACATGTTTGAGAAAATGGAAAACAGGTCATAACTTCTTGATTTGGAGTCGCATTTTGATGAAACGAATTGCACCAGAATCCTAGTAACGAACTCTACGTGGTCATTTTGGTTTGGAGAATTTCCAATAACTTTCATTTTTGAGCTAAATATTAAGCCTATGATCATTCCTCCCCACTAGAAGCCTTTTGGACACAGAAAGATACTATCAACTGTTCAGTAGGTGAGGGAGCATCTCTGTCACCCTTTTAATTTCCATCCATTTGGCCTTGGAAGGATTTTATCCCTTGAATCCCATTATAAGGTATTCGACATTCCCTCTCCTTGAATTTCTGGTTCTTCTTTCAAATATGAGATCTTGCTAAAATTCATCAAGATATTCTGGTGAGAAATAATCTATTTATGGTAGTTGAACATGCTCTCCTTGATCATCAATCAAAGGAGGATCAAACAATCTCAAATTCTCAACATTAACGATAGAATATATTTGCATATAAGGAGGCAAGTCTAGATTAAATTCATTTCTACCAATCTTTTCCATAATTTTAAAAAGACCATAATGGATTGGATTAAGATTTTTACCTTCCCCTTGAAATATTTATTTTCTCATATATAACCAAACTTCATCTCCAACCTAGAATTTGTGATCAACTGGTGTTTATCATGCCTTTCCTTGTCGTTGCTTTGACTCGTTTCAACTTGTTCTTGCATTGTGTGATGTACCAACTGAATTTTCTCAATGAAATTATTTGCCTTATCTATGTCACTATGACCATCTATAGTGACATGTTTCTCAAATATGAAGTCCAAAGGCGATCTTGTCAAGTACCCAAGACATGCTGCAAATGGCGATGTGTTTGTGGAAGAATGTTTTGCCGTGTTGTAGGCATGCTGAATGTAATGCAACTGTTCATCCCACAACTTGGGCTGCTTGCTACAATAACCTCTAAGAAGATGAATGATTTTCCTATTAGCCACCTCAGTCTGAACATCTGTTTGTGGATGAAAGGTTGTACTCTTCTTCAACTTTGTGTCCATCATGTACCACAATTTTGACCAAAAATTCCAAAAAAACCGGGAATGTCGATCACTTACAATAGAAGTAGGAAGACCAAAATGAACCCATACATTTAGAAAGAAAATATGAGTTGTTTTTTTTGCTGCAAATTATTTTTTACATGGCATCAAAAGACACATTTTGATGAACCTATATACAACAAAATACAAATAATCATGACCTTTCCTTAACATTGGAAGACATCCTACAAAATCCATTAAGATACTCTCCCAAGGATGTGAAGGAACTAGAAGTGGAGTGTACAATCCAAGTTTCCTATTACTAGGATTATTTATTGCACACAAACAAAATCCTCTAATAAAACGAGATACACTATCAATCATGTGTGGCCAATAACAATTCATTTGGAGATTCGCTATCGTCTCGCCTACACCAAAATTCCCATCAATCAATTAAGTGTGCGCCTCATTTATGATATTGTTTCTTTCTCCCTGTGGAATACATAACTTGCCCAAGTGATAAAAAAAAAAATTCTGCACATGATAATCTAACTCTTCAATTTGGTTTCCTTGAATCAATATTTCATACACATTTTGAAAATCACTATCATATGCATATTTTCAATGTAACTTTCATGCATAATTGAATTGTGCTTGAGTATAATAGATGAATTTACAATAGGCCTAGAGATAATATCAAATACCTTATTGTAAATTATTTTTTTATACCTGATACCCAAATGAAATTGTTGTAGAAATCCCATCCATATGAAATGTATTGATTCCTGCAACTTTGACTGTGATTGTAAGTATTGTAATGGCTAATGGTTAGTATGGATAATGGTCTCTTTCCCCATCAAATAGTGCTTCGATTTCTGTACACTTTGTACCAATGCATATAACTCTTTTTAAAAGGTGGGATAGTTAGTCACAACGACATTAAAAAATTCATAATGAAACGAAATAGGCTTACCACGCTACATGAGAACTGCTCCCATGGCATAATAACTTGCATCTGTTTAGATCTCAAATGGTTGTCTATGATCTGGAAGAGCCAATATATAGGTGCTGAACTGGTATTTTTTTTTTAAAGCATCAAATGATTTTTGCTGCATATCTCCCCAATGAAAGACTTTCTTGGCACTCTTCAATGCATGTAACGAATCTGCAATGGAAGAAAAATTAGCAACAAACTTCCTACAATATTGTGTTGTCCCAAGAAAGCTTCTTACCTCCGTAACTGTATTGGGCTTTGGCCAATTCAGAATGACCTCTACTTTGGAAGGGTTTATCTTCAACTCACGTCCTCCAACAATGTGTCCCAAATACACTAAAGAAGTCTTGCCAAACTCACACTTCGACATCTTTAAAAATAACTTCTCTTTTTTCAAGACATCAAGTATCTTGTTCACATTCATGACATGTTCATTTCTTGATTTGCTGAATATAAAAATATCATCTAAGTAAAAAATGACAAAGACATCTAGAAATGGTCTTATAAAATCATTCATAACCCTCATGAAAGTAGATGGAGCATTTTTAAGACCGAATGGCATAACTAGCCACTCAAACAATCCTTGTCTAGTTTAAAATGAAATTTTCCAAATGTCATCCTTAGCTATTCTAACTTGATGATAACCACTTTGTAAGTCTAGCTCAGTGAAATAATTTTCATACCTTAACTGATCAAGAAAATCATCAATGTGTGGGAGTGGATAGTGATTGTTAACCATGATTTTATTCAGTGCATGGAAATCTATGCACATGCACCAAGTCTCATCCTTCTTTGGTACCAAAAAGATCGGTGAACCACATGGTGAAGTAGATGGGTGTATAATACCTTTGTTAAAAAATTATTGGATTTTCTTCTTGATTTCAAAACTCTCCATAATTGACATGCAATACATACCAATTTTTGGAAGTGGAACATCTTACTACAATTGAATCTCATGTTGAATTCCCCTCTTGGGAGCTAACCCATTTGGTTATGGAAACATCTCGCCATGCTAACTTACCACATCAAACAAATCAGATTTTAATTTATCATCACATCCTTCAAGATATTCATAGTCAACATCATCCTTTTTCTTGATCATGAGAAGCACAAAAATTTTACTTGCATTAACTAGCCTCTTCATCTGCCCTGCAGTAACTAAAGAAATATTTAGCTTTTTGTGATGAGCTCTCACAAAATACTCCACCCCATCCTTGAGAAAGTGATATTTGTTCTCATGGAAATAAAATACTACTTTCCCGTCATACAAATATGGACTTCCCAAGATAATCCTGGAAATGTCAAGTGGAACCACATCTAACTCGACTTCATCAAAAAAGTTTGCTGTAATAGAAAATCGAAATATGCATTTCCTTGTAACCTGTAAATTAGAATTCTTAATTATCCAACCCAAATGGTATGGTTTATGCTATGGTACGGTTTCAAGGTTAAGCATTTTGACTAAGTCTTCTGAAATTAGGTTTTCTTGTGACCCACTATCGAACAATGCATCAATCTTTGTATGATTTGAAATCACCCTTACATGGAACAATTCTATCCTTGTGTATTCATTTGGAGTGTTGTTGTGACAATTTGAGGAACTACTACTTGTTATGGCTTATTTTCCATTTTTTACCATGGCTACAATATTGGTCTCATCATTGGAATCAGATCTAAGATCATGTTGTGTGGTGGCAGTCATATTTTATTTCCCCTTGTTGTTTGGTTTCTTAGGCCTTAGTTTGGGATGTAGTTTCCAACAATGGGCTTCATCATGCCCTTATTTGGAACAATGTTTTCATGTAGTTTTATCCCCTTCTTTCTTAACACTTGCATTCTTCTTTCCCTTCCTTTTTTGTCCCTTCTCTTTTCCCTTACCATCGAATGCATTCTTCTTACTACCCTCTTCCTGAATTTTATTTCCCTTGCTTCAAGATGCGTGGCTTGCACACATACTTCATCTAAATTGCTTGTGTTAAACACAAGAATAGTATGCTTCAAATAGGAATGCAAAACCCAATTGTATTTCAAGGGTGTGTCTTGGGAATTAAAGTTTACTCCTAACAACAAAGCCCTCTTTCTAAACTCCTGGGTATACTCTTGAACTATTTGGCCCTTGATTTTCCTAGAGTTTTTCCAACTCATAATTGATTTTTCCATATAGCCTAATGGATAAAATTGTCTTTTAATGGAATTTTTATCACCAAATTGAGTTCCTGTTGGGTTGCTTCAATGGTTAACTTGGAGTAACTATTTCATACTAGCTTTTGACTGAAGATTAGCCTCTTCAGTCTGAGAGGGATCTCTCAATATAACTTATGATTTTTTCAGTAAAAACTCTATTAGATGGCTAACTCTATGATAATTAATTTATTTTATATGATTGCAGGTGGACAACGTAGGGAATTTTCTACCATTGGGCTTATGGAGTCATTGTAAGCCTCAATTACAAAGAAAAAAATGTCATGGAAGCCAAGACACTTATATTCTTATCAAATCACACATAAAGGCCAAAACAAAAACTACATGTGTACAGGAAATTGGAGCAAATTACTGAATTCCAAGTGATTGCACATGATCCACTGCATAAATATCAAAATGAATAAGATAAACAAGCATAGATAAGAACATACAATGAATCTTAGGTCTGAAACAAGCTACTACAAAAGCATATTACTGATAGTGAAGGATTACAATAGTAGTGCATACCTAACATCTGCCAACCCATTCTAACTCTAAAACTCCCTCATTTATAGAGTGAGGACTCATACAAATTATTTGACACCTTGATCACCTCAAATTCCCACCTCAGAGACCTATTTCAAACAAGATTCCATCACTTGGAGACTTCCTAGGGATATTTCTATTTTGCAGAGTTTGAAAACAAAAAGGACTCTTCTTTTATTAATATTTCAACAAATAAATTTAATAACCCTTAGCAAATGCAACCGAATAATTTTATAAGTGTACTATATTTCTCATGTGTCATTATTCCACATCTATTCTCAGCTAGACCTCCTCCAACTCAAATTTTACAAATTTTTCACAAATCTGGTTAGTGAAAATTCTGGAAAATAGGCTTCAAAGATGAGTGTATAATTTCCAAACCTTGATTCATTTGCAGAAACTGAGAGAGGTTTTTGTAGATGGGCCTGTGATGAAGAAAAAAATCTTTCATATTTATAAAATCCATTTTAATTTGGTCGTAAATCAAACTCTAAGTTGATTGCTAAAACAATCATGTACAAAAAATTTCGTAGCAAACTCCAAAATCCACCTTTTGCATAACCTTTCACCTTTCTGACTGTTGGAGGGTCTTCCTTGGGGCTAATGAGCTAAATAATTTTTTTTTACCTCCTTGGATATCCATCAAAATTTATCTTTTAAGTAAAAAACATCCTACAGAAATTTCGTAGGGAATTCTGGCCCTCTAGCCTGGAGCTCACTACGAAACTTCCTCACTTTACAGAAAAAATTAAAATTCACTATTTTTCTTCAAAATTTCACCAGTAGGTCTTAAAATTGATATTATGAAGGATGATAAGGCAAAATTGTTTCAAAATGCCTCTTACCCTCTTCAAAAAACATCTTTTTCACCTTTAATAATTTTATTTACCAATAAAATGACTCAGTTTTTTCTGAACAAATAGGGTTCAGATATGAGCTCTGATCGAGTCCATGTCCTTGATAGCTATTGTAACAATGAAGGAGGTTTATATAGGTCAGTTCATTATAAATAAAACCTCTCTTGGTTTTTTGAAAAGCATCTCCAAGTGTCTGGGAACTGCATTTGAAAAACATGTATCAAACAGGAAAAAAACGCATTATGAAAATAGAGCCGAAAGACATCTCTAAATATCCCAATTTGCAGCACCTTTGAGAAAAGTGAAAGAGGTTAATGTTACTTGATCTGTGCTTGAAAATAACCTCTATTATTTTCTTCGAATGCTTCTCTTTTTGCGCAGAAACTTCCCTTGAAGTTGACTGCTCAAAAAGTAAAAAAACAGAGAAATCCTCAGATTCTCTACAAAATTTTCAAGTAGTTTTGTAACGAAATCTTCCTATTTTTCACTGTATTCACTATGAAATTGTGAAAAACTAGACAAGTGGCTCTTTTTTTAAAATTTGATGACTATGAAAGTGAACCCAAGGTGGGTTATTGTGGATATGACCCTAATAACAAGACTAATGAAGTGTCTATGACCTATAATAAACATGATTAAGTGAATTTCTCATCAAATGAATGATCTAACCTAATGAGACAAGGTGCAGCTTATGATTACCCTATCAAAAAAAAATTGAAAAATTGAAAGTGATAACATTGGCTCCACTGGGGATGGTGTGCCCTTGTGGTACAATAAATAACTAGTAGTTCCAGCGCTACCTCCATTGGGCTGCTCCCATCTTCAAAATGAAAACTTGCAACCTACTCTAACCTGTAACCTTGACAATGAAAAAACCAATAGCTTCTAAAGAACTAAAAGTAGACATGTTGAAGTTTAAAACTAAAATTGAAAAAATGCTTGATCCTGAAGCTTATTTATATACAAATTATCCTACTCTACTTGCTCAACATAAAAGATGAATCAAGTGATCTCACACTTCCAATGATGCCAATCAAGAAGTTGAGTACTGGATGGGAACTGACATTCGACTTCTTTGATAAAAGAACCATTCTTGAGACATGACAACTTGTTCCACCATTTGAATTTGTCTACATAACTGAAAATCATACTGAAATTCATTTCTATAGAAGATTCCAGTAGGGCTGTGAAAGGATGTTTAAGAGTATGTACGAATAATTCTTGTTGATCAACAAGAAAATGTGAGTAAATATGATCCTTTGATGGTGTTCCTTGTTCATATTTTTCTTTATAACTCTTGTGACCATTCTCGAATAAAAAAGAAAAAATTCTCTTATCATTATTTTCGTTTGGGAGAAAGAAAAACTTGGAGTATTCTTTGACACTTTCAAAAGGAACTACCTTAACATGTACCATAGGAATTTCTAGAGGTAATTCTTCATATGATTCAAAAAGCATACTCATCTGATTGTCTAAAATTTAATTTTCAAAAATTTCTTCATTTTCTATAAGCTGATGCAAAGAAAGACATGAAGAGTAAATTTCTTCTTTTACCTCAGGATTATAGTAATTATGTTCCAATATTTCCTCCTACTGTTGGAAATTATTCTCATACTCCTGATGATAAAAATACTGACAAATCTGCTACAAATGTTCATCAAACACATAGGATGTAACATGGTTGTCATAAATAAACTCATGTTAGGTTTCATTTTCATCCAAGAGAGAGACTACCCTTTCTTCTTGGTGATGAAAGGGATTGTCATGAAGGGCCTCTAAAATTTCCTCATCCATGAACTCATAATCTTTATAAAAGTTCTCCAAATATTCAATAAAAATAACACAATTTTTACAACACTCTTTCACCAACAATAAGGACGAATGAAATTCTTTATACATCTCATAAAATTCAACATGGAAATCAGCAAGAGAATATAATGAAACATTTGGCAGGCTTTCGTACCAATACCATGCTTTTCCCTATAAAGTGACCATAAACATTTTCATGAGAAAATCCTGAGGGAACTAAACTGAAAGTCTTTGTACATACATATAGAATCCAACCAAGTGAAGAGCAGCATTGTCTTTCTTTTCATTTTAGAATATGGGAAGGTTCGTTAACCAATCGAATTTTGGCATAGGATTTAGAAAAACAGGGATGTGAGACCGATTCATCGGTGCATACCTGGCATTTATTCTTGAAATGGAACTCATCTTGGAACTTCATCAAGCTACAGATCTTCAAGCAGTGGAGTCACCTTCCAATTGATTATTTGATGTGTGGAGTCTCCAGAGAAAACATTCAACCATTATGTGCCTAAGTGTTTGCTGCTCTTAGACCTTAGAACTGAAAATTTGTCATTTTTTCCAGCAAAATTTACACCTTCAGTCCCCAACAACAGTACCAAAATTTTATCACCAAATTGAGTTCCTGTTGGGTTGCTTCAATGGTCAACTTGGAGTAACTGTTTCATACTAGCTTTTGACTGAAGATTAGCCTCTTCAGTCTGAGATGGCTCTCTCAAGATAACTTATGAATTTTTCAATAAAAACTCTATTAGATGGCTAACTCTATGACAATGAATTGATTTTATATGATTGCAGGTGTAAAATGTAGATAATTCTCTACCATCTGGCTTATGGAGACATTGTAAACCTCAATTACAAAACAACAAATGCCATGGAAGCCAAGGCACTTATATTCTTATCAAATCACACATAAAGGAAAAAAAACAAGTACATGTGTACAAAAAATTGGGGCATGCTACTGAATTCCAAGTGATTACACATGAGCCACTGCATAAAGATCAAAAGGACTAAGATAAAAAATCATATATAGGAACACACAATGAATCTTGGGTCTGAAACAAGATGCTGCAAAAGTATATTACTGAAAATGAAAGATTACAATAGTAGTGCATACCTAACATATCCCAACCCATTCTAACTCTAAAACTCCATCATTTATAGAGTGAGGACTCATACAAATGATTTTCCACCTTGATCACCTCGAATTCCATCTTAGAGACCTATTTCAAACATGGTTCCATCACTTAGAGACTTCCTAGGGGCATCTCTGTTTTGTAGAGTTTGAATACAAAAAGGACTCTTCTTTCAGTAATAGTTTAACAAATCAATTTAATAACCCTTATAAACTGCAACCAACTAATTTAATGAGTGTGAAAGAGTGCTAATGTGTCATTATGCCACGTGGATGCTGAGCTGGACCTCCTCCAAGTCAAATTTTACATTTTTTTCATAAATCTGGTTAGTGAAAATTCTGGAAAATAGGCTTCAAAGACGAGTGTATAATTTCCAAAACTTGATGGATTTGCAGAAAATGAGAGATTTTTTTGTAGATGGGCCTTTGATGAAGAAACACCTCTTTAATATTTCCAAAATCCTTTTTTATTTGGTCAGAAATCAAACGTGAAGTTGACTGCTAAACAAATCATGTACAACAAATTTCATAGTGCTCATTTCGTAGCAAACTCCAAAATCCACCTTTTGCATAACCTTTGACCTTTTTGACTATTGGAGGATATTCCTTGGGGATAATGAGTTAAATAAAAAAAAATTCCCTCCTTGGATCTCCATCAATATTGATTTTTTAAGTAAAAAACATTTTTTGGTGTGATTTTTACTGAAATATTTTCTCATAAAAAAACATTTTATCGAAGTTTTGTATCGAATTTTCGCCGTCAAGCCTGGAGCTCGCTACGAAACTGCCTCACTTTGCAGAAAAATTCAAAATTCTCTATTTCTCTTAAAAAATTCACTTGTAGGTCTTCAAATTGATATTATGAAGGATGAGAAGGAAAAATTGGTTCAAAAAGCCTCTTACCCTCTTCAAAAAGCATCTTTTTCACCTTTAACAAGTTTATTTACCAATAAAATGACTCTATTTTTTCTGAACAAATAGGGTTCAGCGATGAGCTCCTATCTCCATATCCTTGATAGTTGTTTCAAAATAGAAGGAGGTTTTTGTAGGTTATTTTTTTTTAATAAAAAAATCTCTTGGTTTTTTGAAACAAATCTCTAGGTGTCTAGGAACTACATTTGAAAAACATGTATAAAACAGGAAAAAAACACATTTTGAAAATAGAGCCAAACGACATATATAAATATTCCAATTTTTAGTACATTTGAGAAATGTGAAAGAGGTTAATGTTATCTAATCTGTTATTGACAATAACCTCTCTCAGTTTCTTAGAATTATTCTCTGTTTTCCCATAAACTTCCCTTGAAGTTGACAACTCAAAAATTCAAAAAACAGAGAAGTCCTCAGATTTGCTACGAAATTGTCAGGTAGTTTTGTAGCGAAATCTGCCTATTTTGTACTGTATTGTCTACAAAATTGTCAAGTATTTTTGTAGCAAAATTTGCCTATTTTTCACTGTATTCTCTATGAAACTGTGAAAAACTAGACAAGTGGATCTTTTTTTTTAATTTGATGACTATTCAAGTGAACCCAAGGTGGATTATTGTGGATATGACCCTAATGAAAAGACTTATGAAGTATTTATGATCTATAATAAACAATATTAAGTGAATTTATCATCAAATGAATGATCTAACCTAATGATGCAAGGTGAAGCTTATGATGACCCTATGAAAAAAAAATTGAAAAATTGAGAGTGATAACAGGAAGAAATAAATTCAACCCAAGAAATGGATATCTTACCATGGATTCACATTTCCTCTTGAGTCTTTGCTTCCCACCGGACTAGTGCTGCTCCTTCTAGCCTCAATGAAGCCAACTGAATCTTTATGTCGTCCTCTTGTAGATTCCGAAATATGATTTATACCTCCAATTGATGGATCTAATTTTCCAACTTCTCTACATTTACCTCACCGTTGTACATGGGAGTTTTAAACTTAATTTCCAATTTGAGTAATGAATTTTTTTTTCCTTTTGGGGTTTTTGAATGAGTGTGGGTGGTTTTTGTGGTGGAAGTGGAAGATGTTGTTGATGAAGATGATGAGGATGGGGATGGTGGAGATGGAGGTGGCTTTCCTCCACTACCCTTTGAAATATTCTCTTCATCCTTCTTATCATCTAAAGTTCCTTCTCCATGTGGAGGCGTAGAACCTTCTCCCGCCCTTTCTGCAGTGAATGCATCAAACAATATTTTAACCATCCTCTTAATGTCATTGAAGTCTCTCTTGACATCTTCCTATTCTAAATGTCCTCGAGTATCTCCAAAACCTGACATGATGGCTAAGGATTCAAGCTCAGATTCTGAGGCTTGTACCTCTTCAATCAACTCAGATACTTGTACAATTTGTGCCTCTTTATTCTTAAATTCTCGAGATAGAGATTCAGGTGGTGCAATTACAGATATGAGTGGAAATTTGGGTGAATATGATGCTCTCTCAGCTCTATTTCTTCTGTTTCTAACCTCAGTACTAGCAACCAATAACTTACCTTGTCCTCTCTGCAACTTCAACCTTGTAATCATCATAAAATTGCAACTATTAAAACCCTTCTTGCACAGTCTCAAGAAAAACAAGAAAATAACGTTTGCTCAGATACCATCTTGATCTGAATTTGATTGTTAGTTTTTGTTGTGTTAATATCAGTTTTAGATTTATATTAAAAGTGCTTATGTTTTCTTCTTGTAAAATGGTTTATGGAAGTACTTATGATTGATAAACAAGTAAACTTGTGGATATTAAGTTGAATTCATGAACATGAAAGCATGGAAACTAAATGTTGAACAACAACATATAAACACACAATAAACCATGACAATTGAATCAATAACTCATTGTCTTGGTGAAGGAGTTCACCCCTCCTGGGCTACATCTCCTTGGTCTAGCTTCCATGGCATGGTCCTTTGTATTAGCTTAAATTTTGCAAAATTTATGTTTACAGTTTCCTGTTGCCTCTACAACCTACTGCAATGGCTCCAAAACATAAAAAATCTACCAAGAATGACTCTTCCTGAGCCAAAATTGGTCGAAAATTGGCTCAGTTATGGAAAAAACCATTTTTCTTACTATTTCCCCTCCAAATATGGAAAGAATCCACCTAACCCTACTAATTTTGGAGAATTTTGCCTAAAAAGGCGTTGCTGCCAATTCTACAGCCATTTAAAGAGCAGATTAACAAGCAGTTAATGAATAATTAATTAAGGTAAGTGTGTCATGAACTACGCATTAACCATTAGTTTGATGGTGGATTAGTTTAAGCCTTAAACTCAGATTAAACATTAAATAAAATTTGTTATTGTTAATATAAACCTGCTAGGTTTTTTATCCTTGCGCCACAGTCATTTGGTGAAGACATATGGGAGGGGGCTGGCCTGTAGGGTTGGCCCCCTCTGGACCCTCATTGTCGATGTCGATAAAACATAAATAGTAGAAGTACATTATATGGGTTAAGACCCATCATGTGGAAGAGATAGTAAGGCGGAGGATTAGCGCAGGGGAGGTCGTGGGTTTGACCCCAAACCTCGCGCTATAATTTTGATATGCATTTTAATCAACCTGTGGTTCGAATCTCTGGTTAAACCCATACTCCATTTTTCTCTTCCTGCCATATATAATAGCTCCACTATAGTTAGTTGTCTTCCCTCCATATGTAGATTTCCCATCATATGTAGATGTTTGTCTGATAATCTGTCCACCATATGTAGAGTCTCCACCATAGGTAGAGTCTCTGCCAGTTTAGTGTCTTTCCGAGCCACGATATAGTTTGTCTGATAGTAGATTCTGTACGATCGTAGAGTGTGTCTATCTGCCATAGATTGAACCTTAGGTTATAAAAAATAAATGCAACCAAATATCTATATATATATATATATCACCATAGCTTAGGAATATATGTTAATAATGTTTCCAGAACCATAGGTTATAGCCCGAATCCAGAACTATGGAAATATGAATAATTTCAGAAATTTTCCCAAGGTTGGATGGGTCCACCAGAGGGGGCACGTGGTGGCCCCTAGTTGCACCACATGTACACCTCTGGTTGGACTACCCCAACCTAAAAAAATCTCCTTCAACCTTATGAATAAATGTAAAAAAAAATCACTTCCAAAGTTCACTCACGAATGCGACTGTGACACTTGTCACAGTGTCATTGGGCTAAAATTGGAGAATATTCCCTTGATATACCTAGAGTGCTAACTGGACTACCATGTCATCAATTTGTCATTGTTTTGTAAATTTTTTACCTGTTTGGGAAAACAGACAATAGATCATAACTTCTTCATTCGGAGTTAGATTTTGACGAAATGAATTGTGCTTGAATCCTGGTGATGAGCTCTATGAGGTCATTCTAGTTTGGAGCATTTCTGAGCACTTTCATCTTTGAGCTAAATATTGAGCCTTTGATCATGTCTTTATTGCACTTCAATATGGTACCCGAGCATTAATGAAGAAATAATGTTGAATATAATACCTTGTTGAAGCTCTCCCTCTCAAGGAAGAATTCTCTCATCTCAATATTGAATATTTCTGAGAAAATGGTTGTAACTTCCAAGGAAGGAAACCATGGAAAATTTTAGGGGCTAATATTCGCAGGTGGGTTAATTTTCCATGGTTTTTCCAAAAAAAGATTAGCCAATTTCCATTTTTTTATAAAAATGATTCACCCAAATTTTACAATATAATATTATTTTACGTTAAAAATCGCCAACATTATATAGAAAATATATATAATATCATTACAAATTTGAATAATTTTACAAATACATCAATTAAAATTGTATAGTTTGCATATTAGGGACAAATTCACCAATTTTTTAAACTTCAAGATAATTTTCCATCCTTAAAATTATCTCTGAAGGAAACAAACTTGAAGGAGCATGTAACGTCAAAGCATGTAAGAAGAGGATTGATCTTGTCCTATAAGAACGTGAAGTTTTGTAATATGTCCAAGGTAAAGTACCTCAACCAGATAATGATGATGATGAATAGAAAGTGAAGTTTGGGAAGGGCGAGGTCAAGGCTCTATCAAGGCTCTAGGTATAATTACTTTATGAATAATATGTAAATGATAAAATAAGACATTTAAAACATCTGAAGTAATAATAATGCTTTGAAATTAGTGCATGTCTCTATTTCACTTGAATTTTCAATACGAACTATGCTCATGAAACTTCAACCATGCCAACAATTTAGACAATCCAACATGAATTTTCACACATTAGAGGATTATGTAATGGAAAAAAAAAGCACAGTAACAAAAAGTATATTGGCACACTAAAATCTATCAAATAAGCAATACATTGGCCACTCTTCTACCCTATTTATACAAAGGATTTAAACTTGTAGAATTGGCATGATCATAGCCCTTCTTTTGAGAGATTCAGGGTTGAACCTACTCTAATACAAACTTACAAAAATGAGAGGGTGAGAAATTTTCACACACCAATTATAAATAACACTATATTTTATAGAGAAGTAGAAATTACATATACATATATCTTACAGATTACAAATTTCTAGTAATCTAGATCCTAAGGAAGTGGATCTGATTGGCTAAATATAGTAACATCGAAACTCACTATCACAACCTATAATACACTTATAACACATATGTAATAATTAATTCTAAGTGATGGATGATATGGAAAGTAAAATCTTCATTTGTAAACAATGTTATAATTGATAAGTGATGAATAACTTGTTTAAGAGTGAACAAATGGAGTTCCTCTGATGATGGACTCACTTAGAATTCTGAAACATTGGGTTGAAAAAACTCTTAAACATGTTATTCCTCAATTATCAAATAAACTCCACCTATGTGGATTCATTAATAAAAATTGTTATCATTATTTTAAATATATTCATGAAGCTTAAAAGTAAAGTATGAATATTTTTTAACATATATATATGTGTGTGTGCGTGTGTGTGTGTGTGTGTGTGCATATACATTATTTTTAAATAAATTTGTATTTAATTTTTAATATTAAATTCAAGTTATATACATAATAATCTTCTATGTGTGGGTCTATGGTATGCCCTAAAACTTGTTTTTCTTGGATAAGAACTCATCTTGCTCAGATGTAATGAAAACGTTTAACGACCAAAAGCCTAGAAGAATCTAAGAGAAGTGAAATCATTAGCCCTTATGGACCACTAGCTGGTCATTCTAGGTGACATGGTTTTCCTTGAATAATAGTGATGAATCACTCTACATTCACAATTAGTATCCAAAAATGGTTTCCCTCACTATTGACTTGACAATTAATTTATCATAAATAAATTTTAATAAGATTCCTCATTTAAAAAAAAAAACAAACTTTTAAAAAGAAAAACAAACAAACGTACAACTCGTATAAGTGACTAGAATCATACTTGCTTTATAAAACATTCACCTCTTATTTACTTCAAATTATTTTCAAGTAAAATTATAATACTTATATGACTCTATTATATATACATTATATATCTATATATTGTAGGTTGGTTACTCATTGTATGCATAAGTTCATCATTTATTCAACAAATTCCCACACTTCACATTCTAGTAGATTTATAAGGAGACTAGTAGAAAATATAATTAAAAAAAATAGTTTTCCTCTTTTTTACAAATCCCTAAATCTTATTTATTAATTTAATTACTATTTTATTATTTTTCTTATAAAACTCATTTTGAATCACAAAATTATCATAATATATATTTATCTTATAAAATATTTTATAATTGAATTCAATTAGAGAATGTCCTCTTATGAGATGATTTAAAATATTATAATTTGATTTCATTAAGAATAGTGTACTTAGATTTCAATAAAAAATTCAAATTATTGAAAAAATTGAAACCCTATTGTGCGTGACATGTCATTTTCTTCTTCTGACTACTTTTTAGTTACGACAACATAGTATATGATGTTTCTAAACTCTTCTTAATAAATTATTTGCAACTCATTTCGTTTCAATAATTTGAATTTTTTTTTTATAGACTCATTTTAATTTTGGATCTACTAAAGACAAAAAGGGATCAAATACTCAAGATACAATCATTTTTTTTAGTTCAAAATTTAAAGTTTTCATGTTGAAATATTTGATTCCTCTACGCTCTTGATAAATTTTAAAGTAAGCTTGATCTATATTGATTTTGAGCAACACAATAAAAAACTATTTTAACTATATATATTTATTTTGTTTTATGTTGTATATACGTAGTTCGTATCTGAAATATTTTATTTGTGAGTCTACACATCAAAATTTTATTATTTACCTCAACTATATTTGGAAGCAGAACACATATATCCATAAACCTCTCTCTCTCTATATATACTTATATATGTGTGTGTGTCAACTTTGTATTAATAAATTAACGAATTTATAAATCTTCTTAAATTTTTTTTATTAATGGAATAATAATTTTCTCTCTTTATATATATAGAAAATATGTTAAGCCCAATTCGTTTAAATCCAAAAGTGAAGTTTTAGGATATTGTTGCTAGTTCTTGTTGATAACTGGTTTGACTCTCTTCCATTCACTTGGGGTGAGTTTATCATCCATAAATATGTAGTGTATGTATATATATAATCTATATTAAACATCTTAGCTAATAAACATTATTTAAGCTATATTAGGTTTTTAAACTAATAAAATTGTGTATATATATATGTGTGTGTGTGTGTTTTGTTTTATATGGTATATATGAAGTTGACAATGAAATTTTTGATTTATGATTTGCATTTTACACATCAAAATGTTAGCATATTCCCCAATGATATTTGGAAGTAAAAAAATATATATTTGTAAGACTCTCTCTATATATTTATATATAGTTATTTTTACCATTAATAATTGAAATTCTACATTTCAATTCCATATTAAAAATTGAATGAATTACAAATCTCCCTGAAAAGGATATAATTGGAATTGATTTTTTTTTTCTTTAGATAAATAAAATTGATATATATTATTTTGTTTTGTGTAGCATATACATACTTGACATTGAAATATTTTATTTATAATTTACCTTGTACAAATAAAAATATTATTAAATGTCCCAATCAGATTTCAAGGTAGAAAATGTATATCCATAATTCTTTCTCCACACACACACACACACATAATTTTTAAAATATTGCACATATTTCTATATAAATAATTTTTATTATTATTATTTAAAATATTATATGTCAACTACATATTAAAAAAATGGTTGAATAAGAAATTTGGTGAAAAAAATATTAATTGAATAAGATTTCTCTCTCTTTTTATATATAATCCATATTAGAAAAAAATTGTTATTAATGTTTTCAATTGTTATATATTAACTCCCTCTTGAGAATGAAATAAATTACACATATCCATGCTAATTTCTAACCTATCTAGACTTAAGAGGAATCAAATATCTCATCATGAAAACCTTTCCTTAAGTATTGAATTCAAAAGAAGGTTTTCATCTTCAGAGATTTGATCCCTCTAGGCCCTTAGTAGGTGGCATAGTTAATAGGGATTTATGTTATACACTCAAATATCATGGTTATGAATATTACTCATTATTATTTATATTCATTTTAATGTGATATGTATATTATGAGATAATTGTTTTGGGTAAATTTATTTTAAAAAATTAAAAGTTCAATATAAAATATTGAATTGAATAGATTTATTATTTTAATATTTTTTACTTTGTATTACTTCTTTTTTTGCAAGTCAAAATTTTCCATTAGTTGAAAACAAGATTACATGGAGAGATGCGAGGGTTTTGGCTTCCTCTAGCCTCACTCCTACTAGATTTGTTGGCTAGAAGAAGAGAAAAAACCATAAGAGTAGTAAAGAAAACTAACAAGAAAAACAAAGGTTGATCTCCCAACAACACCAAAAGGTCCCAAGTAGCATAAGACAACCATACATCATCTTAAGTTTAATGAATTAACAGGTCCTAGATGGTATGGGTTGATGCATGGAGATGGTGGTGGGATGAAGGAGGAATGGACGTTCTTCTCCATGTGGGCCACTCATCCCTCCAAGCGATCTAACTTCTCATAAATTCATAGTTGTCCTCTTTGCAAGGTAGCTAGTTGATCCTACATGGGCCACTAGCCTTGTTGAAATTCATTCATGAAGTCAATAACCATGTGGCAATCATCGTGGAAGTCTCTCCCCGATTGTTCTAGTAGAAGGGTAAGATGTTGAAGACTATCAAGACTATCAAGGGGAGTGATGCAATAGAGCTGCAAATTTACACAATCGCGGACTTGTGGGTTATGGGCCCACAAAAATTTCCACTACACACAACAAATCGCTATATTCAAAACCAAGGCAATGTCACAAATCATAGATTCAGACATATCGAAATTTTAATTTTGGCACCCAAGCAATATTGCTGATCACAAAATTTAACCTTATCACGCATCACACATTTTTGCTCATCGCAATATTAACCATATCTCAATAATAGCGATTTTGTGATTTCACAAATTGCTGTGAATACCTTATTGCATGTTGCAAGGTTTATGATGTCACGTATCAAGGCTCCTCTTATCATATGCGATATGTGATCGCATCACATCGCAAATACCACTTCTTATTGCACCATAACTTACAACAATTAACTTGCGATAACTTAACATATAAATATAAAAAACGCTGATAGCGATGTGTGCTAACAATATTATGGCTGGATGTGTTGTAATTTGGGTTGTCCATTCTCCTACTTCATTTTTGTGACTTGATCACGATCTTCCATCTTTCTCTATGTTCCTACAACACAATCTCAATCCCACTGGGTAGCACTGACACTATCTATCGATGGAATCGCGTCTTCAATAAACCCGTGTTCTACCATAAACTTTGATTTAAAAGGAAAAGAATATGTATATATAATGAAATCAAAATTAAATAACAACACACATACCACAAAATCCAGATTATTCCTGGATACATAAAAACACACGAATTCCATTATTGTCTCGAGCTCAAATTATAGGCTAAGGCCACTATGGGCTTGAATCACAAATTAGCCCTGAGGTTACATTGTGTTTCCTCCCTCATACAACATAGACTTCAAATTTAAAAGATATTACAAAGAGTGGATCATCTAGGATCCATGATTTCCTCCCACAAATCTCTTAAATAATCCCTAGAATCACTCTATTTTAATTACATGGCAGATTTTTAAAACAAATCATATCTTCTAGATGCATTGATTTCACCTGTGGGGAAATTTTTTTATCATTTCAACCAAATTTAATGGAATTTAGTCCCCTTTTCAAATGGTTGTTCACGTCTCTGCTTCCATCGCATTGAATTTCAATTTTGATTAAGGGTGGTCTGATGGTCTTGCATCAGGGAGGAGGAAGACCAACCTAGAGAATGAGTTCGATTGGGGACCAACTACTCCCCCAGGTCAAAATTTTATGGTCTTGTCTCTACACATTGGCCCCAAGGCCCAAGTCCCCATCGATCAAATCCCCATTGATGTTGCATGGAAGTGTAGCCCAAGGTGTCAACTCAGCGAGAAATGAACTAGGTTTCTCAAGAAAATACCTCAATTTACCAGTTAATATGCTACTGAAATCAAGATGCAACCCAGGTTCTGACCACCATGCCTGCCATTTTCCACCTTCTAAGCTCCATCAAACCCTTATTTCCTGATGATCAACGTCTTGAGCTACTTCCACCCCCAACAAGAGACAATATAAAATCTATGAAATATATGAACCTGGGAAAGCAAGCCCTCTGCCACTTGTGTGCATCAGAAAGTGAGGACTCGTAGGGTAGCTCACTGACCCCCAAATGAATAGCGTACAAAATTTGAAATCCTAGATCCAGCCACGAATGTCGTATAAAATTAGAAAAAATCAAAAGGATCCTAGCACCTTCTCTAAAACATGCATCCGCAGGAAGATGCTCTATAATAAGATGTAACGAACCTCCTCCAATCCCTCACTCATACCCAACATAAGAACCACTAGTATCATTAATTTAAAATTGGCACCTAATGTAACTAGAAATATGTCCAACCCCATAACTAAAACATATAAATTTAACAAGCTACGTAATCAAACTTAAAGAATTTACCAGAAACTATTGATTCAAGGTGCTCCTATGTAGAGCCAAATGCTTCCCTAACACTACCTAGTCGTGTTCACAGCTTGTGAGTAATCATTGGTGGAGACATTGTAGCAGGGGTCTCCTGTTGTATCCCATGATCCCACACCACCAAAGTATGTAATTAAAGTTAGAAGCCAGCACTTGGGTCCGGCAAAAACTTCGTGACCACTTGCAGTAGCCAAGGAGCAATGTATGGCCCTAAAAGTGAGCCACCATGGTACACATACCAAGCCCAATTGCATGTAACCTAAAATGGAAGCTAAAATATTATAAGGAAATGATAAACCCTAATATAGAAAATAAAAAGTATCTCATCATCTTCATTAATGTTAAGAATAAAATGAACATTATTAAAATAACAAGAAATTTTCATAAACTTCATATTAAAATTGGGGGCAAAATAAATTTCTATTAGTTTCTCTATATTATACTCAACTTTGATGTAATTTTTAAAATATTTCTTACTCTACCATCTTTCTTGAACTTTTAAGTGACCTTGGAATGCTTCTCTTAATGTTTTTTTAACATGGAAATAAAATAGTAAATAAAAAATCTACTAATATTTTATCTTCTTAAGATATAACAAACCATATTAAGCTTAGTGGAGATTAATCATGATCATTCTCATAATATACAACTATATTTTAATTTTATTTGTATTATTTCAACTATCTCAACATGCAACGTTTTATCATTTTTATTTTTATTTTATTATTTCATTTTATTTTATTTTTTATCAGTTTTATTTTTATTTTCTTGCTTCATTTTATTTTACGTTGATATGCGTTGTATTTGCTGGCTTGGAGTGGGCAAACACTGTTCACCCGAGCCAATAAGAAAGCTTGGATTTCACCCTTCCAACCAATAATATCTTGACACATGTTTGCCCCTCCACCAATAAAATCTTACCATGTGCAATTTTTTTTTTATACATGTTACGGAGAACCTACCTATTTCTGTGTTTCACTGCATGTCTCTATTACACGCCATCCCTGCATGTTTTTTTTCTACCCATTTTATGAAAAACATACCTATTTGTTCATGTCACTACATGTCTCTATTACATGCCATCCCACCATACCTGTGATCTCCCTTCGGCCTTTAGCTTTGAGGCCCTTCTCTCTAGCATGTTGTACCTTTCTCCTTTGCGCTGGTCCGCCATACCACAATGCCCACCTCTGCTGTCCCTTCAGCCTTTAGTTTTGATGTCCTTCTCTCTGGCATGTTATACCTTTCACCTTCTCGCTGGTCCGCCATACCTCTTGCATTGAATGCAATTTTCTACCATCCTTACTTGTGTTAAAAAGGCATGTACCCTTCTTAGCACAGTTATGTGAGACATTATAAAACAATGAAAATTGAACGAAATGTTGTTGTCGACATATAAGGATCAGTGTGAAGGTAAAACTGGTATTCATGTCGTAGTCATTTCGATGCCTGGGAAATTCCACGCCAACCGCATGATGCAACTCACAAAGAAGCTTTCTTCCAAGGGCGTTTCCATCACATTTTTCCTCACACAATAATGGCACAACATCATCACTAGCATCGGTCTGGATGCATTTTCGTAGCTTCGAGTTATTTTCCTCGACATTCAGCTAGTGGCAATATACGATTTCCTACCCGACAAGTTTGAGGGATAGAACAAACTCTAGGAGTTCTCTCAATCACTGGATAATATGGAAAGCCATGTAGAGGAGCCCATAAAGAATCTGCAACCCCCGTCTCTTGCATGTTCAGATACTTTCCTCTTGTGAGTAGTGCCTCTCCTGCTATATGTTTCCTTCTAGATGCAGAATGTGTCAGTATTTTCCATCACTTACCATTCATATTTAGGTGATTTACCCATTCATATTTACCATTCATGTTCACTGACATTTCCCCCTTTTTTTACAATGTTCTAATAATTTTTTCTTCATGTTGTTTTGTAGCAAAACGTCTCGGTGATCCACATTCAGGGCGTGACCCCTTTACAGACCGAAGATCTTCCCTAGGATTTAAAATTAAGCCCAGATAATGTAATCGCCCGAGTGGTTGATAATTTTTTTCAAATAGTTACAGAAGCAGAGTGGTTGTAGGAAATTCCTTCCACTAGTTATCAAGTCACACAGTGGAGGCTTTGTGGGAGAAAATGCGAGTTTACTACGTCGTGCGATTTCTCTCTTCGACATACCTCGGCCTCTCAGATCTTTGCAACTCCGTAGAGATGGCCGAAACTTTTCACTTGTAAGTCGCATCCTAGGGCGTCTAGTTTTTCACCAGCAAGCCTCGTCTTGTTGGGATTTTACCGCCCAACAACATTTCAATAAAAAAACATGACATTTCATGTTTCCTCTGCTCTAAAGAATAAATTCTACTCAAACAAGTTGTTCTGGGGCGATTTGTGGAGTCTCGGAAATTTTTCCAATGAAGACGAGAATGATATTATTGGTTCTGGTAATTTTGGTATCACGAATAACACATTGTTGTATATTCGAGTAGTTGTATGTAATTTTCCAAAGCATGTTTTTTCCAAGGAGGAAGGTGAATCTGAAGGTGTTGATTGGGTTTTTTTCTCATCTTCTGGTGTTTTCCATGATTGTCACACTTAATTTTTACGCTTGGAAGAAAAGGAAATTAGCAATCAGTTCCATTGAAGACGACAATTTTGATGCCACGATGCTGATCATTTTATCTTATAAATAACTTCATATTGCAACTATGCAATTTTATAAGAAGCTGCGGAGTGGATGGTTTGGGTTTGTTTATAAGGTTTCTCTCGTGGGTTCGACCCCAATTACTGTCAAGAAATTGGAGAGGCCCTATGGCGGTGAGAAGCAGTTCCAAATGGAGGTGGGCATTATAGGGATCCACCATGTAAATATTGTCCGTCTTATGGGATTATGTTCCTACGGTGATCATAGATTGTTGGTCTATGATTACATGCCTAATGGATCTTTGAATGCATTTTTGTTCGAGGAACAATAAAAATTTTTGCACTCCAACATCCGGTTTCGAATTGCGCTAGGAACAACAGTTAGAAATAATTAATTCCTACTTGTCTATGGTTGTAATTCTCCATTTGAGGAGTTTGTTCCTACATAATAGGAATTAGCTAGAATATAGTTTCTCCTAGTTTAGTGTGTGGTTGAGAGAATCTCTCAACCACACTACTGTACGTCTAAGATAGAATTCTTATCTTGAGACTTTTGCTTGTATAAATGTGTGTGTAATTTCCTTGATTAATAATATAGAATTTGATTAGAGTTTGTTGTGTGCTATTTTATCTTGGTATCAGAGCTTCAGAGCCCATAAGGGCCTCTGGCCCTTCCTGGGCATAGGAATATAAATCTCTGTATTTGCATTATTTTAATTCTCTGTTTGTTTAGTTTTTGGTTGTCCATCCGGAGCTAAAGCGTTGTTGTTAGGTGAATGCAAGTTTGAGGTTTAGCTGCAGATTGTGGTGTGCAGAAGATTCCCTTCTACGTGTTGGAAGAGAAGCACAGTGGTAGAATGCAGATCCGCACACTGAAGGCCAGGAAGATCTGAGTGCTGGGAGGAAGTTAAGCCGATTGACTGGCGGGCGTAGCACAGATCAGAGGAGTTTTGATTTGCTGTGCGCTGAGAGGCGCAGACGTTTGGCAAGGGACGGCTTGATATTTAATGAAGTCTACGTCTAAGGGACGGCTTGATAGCTGTGTTAATAGGCTGAAAGGGTTTAGTTGATAAAGATTATTGAAGGCGGAGTATAAGTTAGAAGCGCGTGCGAGCTGGTTAATTTGGTTGCTGGAGTGTTAAGTTTAAGAACTGAAATACAGAGAAACGACTTCACAGGAATTTGAATGGAGGCGAATTAATATATATTGGCTTTGTATCAAGATCGGATCTAGTACAAGATCGGAACTTCGGAAGGCGAATCGAGAGTCACATTGCCAACACCAATTAGCGATTCCGATTAGATCGATTTCCGATTGGATCGATCTCCGATTATATCGCAGCGGAGAACGTACTGAATCGGATCGGGAGTTGGTTGGATCGGCGGATCTGCCGATTTCTAGTGAAGCGGAGGCAGAGGATGGACCACAGGATCTGGAATGGAAGGTCCTGTTGTATCTGCAGTGTGCAAGATGCGATGTTTTCCATAAACTGGTGAGATATATTACATTGTTTGGCTTCTGTTGGGATTGAAAGGAAAACTTGTAAAACGTATCAGATGTAGAGAAATAAAGAGTGCAGATAACTCAGGTCTATGGATTTTATGATGAGTGCCAACGAAAGTACGGGAATGCCAATGCATGGCGTTTTTGTACTGATGTATTTGATTACCCCACACTGTCAGCAATCATTGATAGACGGGTGCTTTGTGTCCATGGGGGTCTCTCGCCTGACATCCGGGCAATCGATCAGATCAGAGTTATTGACAGGCATTGTGAGATACCACATGAAGGACCCTTCTGTGATTTGATGTGGAGTGATCCAGAAGATATTGATACTTGGGCAGTTAGTCCTCGTGGTGCTGGATGGTTTTTTGGGTGCAGAGTAACTTCCGAGTTCAATCACATTAATGACTTGGAACTTGTCTGCCGAGCACATCAAATGGTGCAGGAAGGCCTGAAGTACATGTTTGAAGACAGAAGCTTAGTAACGGTTTGGTCAGCACCAAATTACTGCTACCGATGTGGCAATGTAGCTTCAATTTTGAGCTTTAACAAGAACATGGAAAGTGACGTGAAATTCTTCACTGAAACAGAGGAGAACAATTCTATGATGAGTCCTCGAATTGCTGGTGCATATTTCTTATAGAAAATCTATAAATTTGAAGAAGAAAATGGTTGCTGGAAAAGCGTCCTCCGAGAAGATGGATTTCTCCGGTGGCGCGCAGACACCAGAGATGGAGAGGAGTAAACTTGTGTTCTCTAATAGGAAGAAGCAGTTTGAGTTATGGGACTAATTATAAAGTCGTTCTTAATGATGGTTGTGTTGTTGCTGTCAAGAAATTGCTTTGAGTTACGTTGTGTAGTAATTGAGTGATTTTAGTTCTTTCTATTATTGGCATAATATCTGTGTGTTATGTATGTCTTGATGAATCAAGTGGGAGCTGACCGAATGTGATACTGTTTTGGAGATTGGACGGCAGACAGTCCACTCCGCAGTAAATGGTGAAGGAAGATACTTGGCTATGTCAAAGGCAGGGCAGCGATGGCAGCATGCTTGGAAGCAGTTACCAAGCCTTGATACTGTGAGCAGGGGAAGTGGAATTATGTTGCCAAGGGAGTGGATACTGAAATGTGACGAAGGATTGGACTGTGGAGTCCTGGATTACTGTTCTTGAAGGGAAAATTGTGTTCTCTTCGTGTGGCTGTGAGTGCCTATGTTCCAGTTTCTTTATCAGTGGACCCTCCACAGGTATCGTTGGAATGGTTATTGGTATGCTTGGAAAATAATCATCTATGGGCAGAGATAGAGAAATTAAATTTGAAGAGTTTATGTTGTATTTTCTTGGAATCATATTATTGAGCCTTATTGAGCCTAGCTAACTCAATGTAGGTAGAGTTATTTTGTTAGAATTCATGACTCTAACAAATGACAGGATCAACATGGAATTCCAAGAATTCATTTGACAAAGACAAGGATGCCCAGGATGCAGGAGAAGATGTGGTAATGAAGTAGCAACAACGTTTATGGTGGACAGCAAAATAGATGTTTGTTTGAGTTAGTGTGGTTTGTGGAATAGACTCCCTAGCATGTTATAAGCAAGTCCAGTTGTTGTAATGGTCATTGTATGTACCCAGAAACTCCAAATGTTGAAATATGGAATGTAAGCCTGGTAAAGGCATTTGAAAGTTCGTGGTGATCTTAAAACCACTTTGTAATGGTTTATGGTCAGCCTGAAACCATCTTTTGTCACTGTAAAGTGATGGTTGGTGGTGATCCAGAAACCATCTATAGAGCCTTTGTGGCTGGATCTCCTTTGTGGCTAAAAGTGCCTTTGTGGCTGCGTGTACATGAGAGCTTTGTGCTCGGGAGAGCAGGTGGACTGCAGTAACACTTGGCTCAGTCTCAGATGACTAATCGATCTCTGAGAAGAAGGGGGTTGGTGTGCTTTCTTAACTGACAGTCATGCTGAGAAGCGCAATTGGTGCAACTGTTCAGTACATACTCGTGCCAACACGTCAAATCACGGGAATGGTGCGGAAGCGCATGATTTTTTCAGGAAGACGCCAACTCAACTTCATGGGGGTCCACGGGAAGCCTCATCTTCGTTTGACGATTTGCGGAGAAGCAGATCGGAGAAGTTGCGGACCTATCCGGGAGAGGCAGATTGGAAGATCCGCGGGAAGCCTCCACTTCGTTTGACGATTTGCGGAGAAGCAAATCGGAGAAGTTGCGGATCTGTCTGTGAGAGGAAGATTGTGTTTTTTGGAGGTTCTGCACATGCAATTCGCCTGATGGTGGTGGATTTGCAGGTACATATATGCAGTGATAACGGTCGACAGAATAATGTATGCGAAGGACATCCTACAAGACTAGCGGTTGCAGCGGTTGGTACCCATGCATTTCGGTGGATGGTTGCTCTTTTATATGGACGTCCACATATTTTTTGCTATGTTTGACCACAACCAGACTTTGTGAATCACTATCATGACAAGTAGTCATTAAGGGGGGGAGTTAGAAATAATTAATTCCTACTTGTCTATGGTTGTAATTCTCCATTTGAGGAGTTTGTTCCTACATAATAGGAATTAGCCAGAATATAGTTTCTCCTAGTTTAGTGTGTGGTTGAGAGAATCTCTCAACCACACTACTGTACGTCTAAGATAGAATTCTTATCTTGAGACTTTTGCTTGTATAAATATGTGTGTAATTTCCTTGATTAATAATATAGAATTTGATTAGAGTTTGCTGTGTGCCAACTACTCAAATTACATACAACTAATCTATATTGAAACTCCGTAGAGATGGCCGCAACTTTTCACTTGTAAGTCGCATCCTAGGGCGTCTAGTTTTTCACCAGCAAGCCTCGTCTTGTTGGGATTTCACCGCCCAACAATATTTCAATAAAAAAACATGACATTTCATGTTTCCTCTGCTCTAAAGAATAAATTCTACTCAAACAAGTTGTTCTGGGGTGATTTGTGGAGTCTCGGAAATTTTTCCAATGAAGACGAGGATGATATTATTGGTTCTAGTAATTTTGGTATCACGAATAACACATTGTTGTATACTCGATTAGTTGTATGTAATTTTCCAAAGCATGTTTTTTCCAAGGAGGAAGGTGAATCTGAAGGTGTTGATTGGGTTTTTTTCTCATCTTCTGGTGTTTTCCATGATTTTCACACTTAATTTTTACGCTTGGAAGAAAAGGAAATTAGCAATCAGTTCCATTGAAGACGACAATTTTGATGCCACGATGCTGATCATTTTATATTATAAATAACTTCATATTGCAACTATGAAATTTTATAAGAAGCTGGGGAGTGGATGGTTTGGGTTTGTTTATAAGGTTTCTCTCATGGGTTCGACCCCAATTACTGTCAAGAAATTGGAGAGGCCCTATGGCGGTGAGAAGCAGTTCCAAATGGAGGTGGGCATTATAGGGATCCACCATGTAAATATTGTCCGTCTTATGGGATTATGTTCCTACGGTGATCATAGATTGTTGGTCTATGATTACATGCCTAATGGATCTTTGAATGCATTTTTGTTCAAGGAACAACAAAAAATTTTGCACTCGAACATCCGGTTTCGAATTGCGCTAGGAACAACAAGGGTGATTGTCAATCTATATTCATATTCCAATGAATAGAAATAAAGTATTTTTCATCTTGGTTGGGATATGAATGGGGTGGGGGGAGGGGATTGCAGGTGAACTTAAATCCTTCGAGGAATTTGAGTAAGAGGACACATTGGGTTGTGGCTAAAATCTTGATGAGGGCTCACATCTACAAGCCCCCATCTGCAGCTAACGTTGATACGAGAGAAGTTGACGACTCTCCTTCTTCATTGTTCTCAGAGGAAATCTATAACAGTTCCAGAAATAAGCTTTTTTCTTTGGGTTTGAGGCACCAAGTCCTACTCCCACAGGTTAGTTTCCTATGGTTTGAAGACCTACGTAGGCCATTGTCCATATATCTTAATGAGAATTGACAGTGATCACTTATTGTGTCCAAATTTTTTCATTCACGATATCTGGTTCACTTAGTATTCAACAGTTACTATGATTTTTTGAATATAATCAATTTTTATTTGTTATTTGATGGCTTTTATATCTGAGTTCAATGCTAATTTCCATACTTTTATTTGTTCTGACTTGTTTATGGACATTGGAAAGTAATCACTATTTTCTTTAGCCTTATATCTACCGTGTAAAATTGGATTAACACTTGGTTATATTACATTTTTTTCAAAGAAAGTTTGATCCTTTAGTCTAGGCATTTTGTCACAATGTAAATGGAATCTACTCGATATAGAAGACCATGCTTTAAATTTGAATTGTATAATATTAGGAATCATGGGGTGGAAGTATACATATTTTCATAAAAACATGAAGTAGTGAGTTTATTGAGGTTAAAATGTTTATATATTCTCAATAAATTTTATGAACAAAATATTAAATAACACTGAAATTTGAAAAGATACAAGGTAGTCTTCTATTGCAAGGATATTTGATTGCAACCCTGTATAGTGCTATGAAAACACAAGAAAAAGGGTTCTTATTTTGTAGACATATGACGGTGGTGGCAAAAACTAGATCCACATTGAAAATCCTAGATCTGATTTCTCAAGTAACCACTTGCAAATGGGCCAAAACCATTTTCAAATTATAGAATGTTGGTAAGGAAGCATGAAAATGATTGGTGGCTGAAATAACAAGGTTATTTTACCCTAAATAGGTGTTTGGGGCATGGGCCTCTTTAATAGTTGTTGGGCATGTAAAATTTTCTTTTCAATCTTCCTAAGAGATTGTTGGGCACCCATAAACAAAGATCTGGCCTTCTTTAAAGATTGTTAGGAATTAGAGAAAAATTAACAAAACACTATAACAACTTATGTGCTTAAATATGCATGTATACCTTAAAAACAAACTTGCAACAAAAAATGCTTCCCACATATCGCTTATGTTGCAGGTGTAATGATTGTTGTTGGAAATTCGAATAGAATAAAACAATGCCAAACATGGGTATTTTTCGAGCGATTGGGTATAACTCTCCCTTGAAGAATCCAAATTGGGTCAGACCTGTGGCATTGGAAAGATGACTCGGAGGAATACTACAGTATCGAAAATCAGATATTGAAGATCTGAAATAATAGAGATACACCAGATTCAATATCGAGCTCCTAGAAGGTAAAGAAAAAGCTAGATCATTTGTTGTCAAGGGCTGCAAAGGACCAGAATTTCTAGGGAAACAAATCAAGGCAAGGTGCAGCAAAGGGTAGCATGACAAGAGTAGAAACTAAGGTACATAAAAATAGCAAGAAGTTCATCACATGAAGTCTTCAAATTGGCAGTACTGCATACAATCATTGTAAAGGTATCATTGTACTAAATCATTGTAAATACATTATTGTACAAATTGTACTAGTATCTATTTGCCAAGAGTTGAAGAGGCAGTGTCGGGTGGTCTAGGATCATCATTAGGTGGTTGTGTCATAGTTGGCGTTATGTTCTAGTGTATCTTCTTCTTCTACATCACTTTATATCATTGTAAAGTGGACCATTTTCCCTGGTACAGGAGTCCATTCTTCTTTTATTCTTTTACAGGGTGGTAGGGTGGTGCTAGGGTGAGTTGTAGCTCATTGGTTGTTGGGGCATCCGTTTAGTTGACTACTGAAGAATCTCGGGTGTTGGAGCGTCCATCTAGTGGGAGCTGGAGAAGAATTCTTTCCTAGATTCTAGGAAGTTGTTGCTTTATTTTCAATTGGAGTTGAATATTAAAGAATTATTAGAAAATAATTAGGTGGTTTTTGTCCCAGAGTGGGTTTCAACCTTAAAAACTGTGTGCATTTTTGTTCCTCTTGTTTGCTTCTATCATTGTACAAACACTGAGAATAATTGAAGATTAAATAATTCTCTAATTGAAAGAAATACTGATTCAACCCCCTCTCAGTATTTCCAACAATTGGTATTAGAGCTTCGTTCCTTCAATAGAAGTTTAACAGTTGGAAGGAGGTCATGGAACATACCAAGGATGGTGTACCTCTATTCAATGAAAATAATTATGCACTTTGGAAAGGAAGAATAGTGGTCTATCTCTTGACGCAAGGTTATGAAGTATGGGAAATTGTTCAAAATGGATTTACATCAACCACGGATGAACAAGGTAAGAATAATTTGGTAAATGATACAAAAGAAAAGAATATTATTATCAGTGGAATTATTGAATCTGCTTATCATAAGGTATTGGGTTGTAAAACCGCCAAAAATGTATGGGATAAGCTTGAGAATATATATGCAGGTGACTCAAATGTCAAAGAGGAAAAGCTTCAAATCTATAGAGAAAAATTTGAGCAACTCAGAATGAAAGAAGATTGCAACATTGTTGCATACTTCCAATACATTGATGAAATAACCAATACTCTGGAAGGATAGGGAGAGCTAGTTGACGAGAATACTATTATACAGAAGATTCTTAGAACGTTACCAGGAAGATTCAACCCAAAGGTATCGGTCTTAGAATACAGTGCAAATCTAGACAAACTCAACAAAGAGGAATTACATGGAGTTATCATAGCATATGAAATGAGACTTGATGAAGAAGAGGGTACTTCAAATCTAGAAACTGAGTTCGTTGCATCTAAGAAAACCAATAAGGAAAAAAAATCTTCAATTGAAATGACATGCACCTGCAAGTGTCAAGAAAAGGGAGATGATGGAGAAGTTCTTTCAGATGAAGAATATGCTTACTTTACGAGAAAAATAAAAACTAGTAAGGGAAAATTCATAGGTAAAATTCCATTGATATGTTTCGTTTATGGTGAGGTTGGGCATTTCGTAGAAAAATTTCCAAACAAAAGTGATGGCAACTCAAAAAGAAAGAAAGGATTTAAGAAATTCAACAAGCAAGGCAAAAAGAAAGGATCCAAAAGGAACTTTCTCTCTAAAGAAGATAGCTCATCATCTGATGAAGAAAGTGATAGAAAAGAAGAAGCCAATAAGAGAGTATTTTTTATGGCCTAGCACAATAAACAAGAGGTATCAAACAATGAAGAAGAAGGATTGACCATAGAAGAATTTTATAAGGAAGCAATCAAGCTTATAAAAAATCTCAAGGTGGAGAAGATCCGTTCCAATACTCTTGAAGAACAAGTTCAAGGTCACAAAATTGAAGTTGAAGAACACAAATGCATTGAAGAGTCAATTCAAAAGAAGTTGGAAGAAAGCAACCAAGAAAGGGGAGAATTAGAAGCCGAAGTAGTCTCGTTGTGTGAGGAAGTGAAGAAAGGAAAAACTATCCAAAACTATGCCAACAGCTTAAGGGCATTGGAAGAACTCATCAACAATCAATGATCTTACAACGACAGAACTGGCATTGGTTACAAAGAAGAAGTAGGACCTTCTACAAAAAAATAAAATGAACCTATGAGATTTTACATGCATGTAGACTTCATTGGACAAAATTCGCAAGAACAGCCTTGGAAGACTATTCCCCGACGAAAATTTCCATCTAGGTACCAACATATTTTTTATGGCTACTGTTATTCATGTGGAACATTTGGTCATAAATTTGTAGAATGTCACACGTACCCTAGGAAAGAATACAATTCCAAGAGATTTGTCAAATATGAACCTCCCAGGCTCAGCGAAACATCAATAGATTTGAAAATTTAAGAAATGATATTGAATGTTACAAATGTCGAAACTTTGGACACATAGCCAAAGACTGCAGACTTGAAAATCCTCGAGAAGAATCTTCGAAGCCACAAAACGAATGAACATGGAAGAATAAGAAGATTGATAATTGTGCTCTCGCTCTCAAGGCTGAAAAAAACAAATATGTGTGGTATGTTAATAGCGGTTTCTCAACGCATATGACTGGAGATAGAAATAAATTTTTATCTCTCAAAGAGAAGAAGGATGGAACCATGTCCTTTGGAAATGATGAATCTTCAAATGTTATAGGATCAGGTATTGTCACTCTCGGATGAAAAGATGCTCTAGCCAAGAATTTTCTATTGGTTGAAAACATGAATCACAATCTGCTCAATGTTGGACAAATGTGTGATCAAGGACACACAATACTATCCAACTCCAAAAAATGTGAAATTAGGAAAGGCGTGTATGGTGAAATTGTGGCTACAACAAGTCGAGCTCAAAATGACATATATTTTCTAGATGAAGCAACTAAAGCATGTCTAATAGCTAAAGAGGATGATATAATAATTGGTGGCAATGATGATCGACTAAGTAAGAAGTTTGCTACAAAGGTGCAAAGTGATTTCGAGATGTCTTTACTTGGTGAGCTGACATACTTCTTATGGCTTCAAATATCTCAGCAAGAGAAAGGAATATTTATATGTCAAGCCAAGTACATCAAGGAAATTCTCAAGAAATTTAAAATGGAATATTGGAAACCCATCCTTACTCCAATGGTAATAGGTTGCAAATTGAGCATAGATGACTCATCTAACGATGTGGATCAAAGGTTGTACAGATTTATGATTGGTAGTCTTCTATATGTAATATCCTCCCGGCCATATGTTATGTAAGCAGTTGGACAAGTAGCAAGATTCCAAGAAGCACCAAAAGAATCACATATTATTACTATCAAACTTTGATATCTAAAGGGAACAACAGAATATGGCTTGTGGTATCCCAAGGGTAACAATCTCATTATTCATTCCTTTACAGATGCAGATTGGGCAGGAAGTGTTGATGATCATGAGAGTACTCGTGAAGCATTGGAATATCTTCACCAGAAGCTTGGGATTCTCCCAAGTTCTCATTAGATTTTCCTAATTCAGAATATAAAGGGGGAGTGGAAGTGTGTACAGGTCCACCTGATGGTTGTGTGTCAGGGGGAGTTACCCTTTGCCATTGATGTCAAAGGGGGAGAGAATGTTGTAGGAAGAGGTGCCATGATCGCAGGGGGAGTACTTGTGTTGCCATCAATGCCAAAGGGGGATGTTGTTGATCAGTGGTTGTCATTGATGTCAACCTAAGCAGCACCAGGGGCTAACCCAATATTTTATGGGAATTTTTACCTACCAAATTAATATATTATGGTTCAATAATGATTTTTATGGTTTCCACTTGTCAAGATGTTTCCGTTGATATATGGCACACCATGTAATCCTTCACGGTTTGAGAGATATTCATGTTTGAAGTTTGCACCCCCAGTTAGTGGGCTAAAACCCCATGGGGTTTTGGAATGGGTCATTGAAAAGCCATAATTAATATTTTTTAAGCTCCTAAAATCCCTCCCATGTTCACTTGTTGAAGCTCCTCTCAACCTAAGCATTTATATAAATTGTGATCCTCATTTCCTCCTTATGCAAGGGATTTTTCCATATGAAATAGGTCATCGTGGAATTTTCGCTCTAACGTTTTTAATACGAAGGTTCAGAAGCTGAAACTTTTATGAGGGGAAGCCGAAATCCTAAGGACGCTACTGTGATAATTGCAGATCAAGGTGCACAACATTTTCAGAGATATGATCTGTGGAAGTCAGTGTTTGTGCAAGCTCCTAAAATTCATCTAAAAGAAGTGACCTTGGTAAAATCGTATTAACTCTCTCTCTCTAAGTATCAGATTGGAATTCCGTAAAAATTGGTAGATAGCACATAGTATGTTGTTTTTTATCTATCAATTTCAGAGACAAATGAAGAAACAGTGACACGTGCATTCCGTACAAGTTCACTCTGCTAAAACAGTCCATAATTAGGGCATTGTGAGAGATTGGGTATAACTCTCTCTTGAAGAATCCAAATTGGGTCTGACCTGTGGCATTGGAAAGAATACTCAGAGGAATAATACAATAATAAAAATAAAATATTGGGGATCTGAAATAATAGAGATGCACCAGATTCAATATCGAGCTCCTAGAAGGAAAAGAAAAAGCTAGATCATGTGTTGTCAAGGGCTGCAAAGGACCAGACTTTCTAGGGAAGAAAAGCAAGGCAAGGTGTAGCAGAGGGTAGCATGACAAGAGAAGCAACCAAGGTACATAAAAAAAATAAGAAGTTCATCACATGAAGTCTTCAAGTGGGCAGCACTGCATAAAATCGTTGTAAAGGTATCATTGTACGAAGTCATTGTAAATACATTATTATACAAATTGTACTAGTGTCTATCTGCTAAGAGTTGAAGAGGTAGTGTTGGGTGGTCTAGGATCATCATTAGGTGGTTGTGTCATAGTTGGTGTTATGGTCTAGTGTATCTTCTTCTTCTACATCATTCTATATCATTGTAAAGTGGACCATTTTCCCTGGTATGGGAGTCCATTCTTCTTTTATTCTTCTACATGGTCATAGGGTGGTGCTAGGGTGAGTTGTAGCTCATTGGGTATTGGGGCATCCGTTTAGTTGACTACTAAAGAATCTCAGGCGTTGGAGCGTCCATCCAGTGGGAGCTGGAGAAGAATGCTTTTCTAGATTCTAGGAAGTTGGAGTTTTATTTTCAATTGGAGTTGAATATTAAAAAATTATTAGAAAAGAAATAGGTGGTTTTTGTCCCGGAGTGGGTTTCCACCTTAAAAACTATGTTCATTTGTGTTCATCTTGTTTCCTGCTATCATTGTATAAACACTGATAATAATTTAAGATTAACTAATGCTCTAATTGAAAGAAATGTTGATTCACCCCTCCCTCTTAGTATCTCCAACAAGATTGAGAAGATGAAGTGAAAATATAAGCCAAGGGGTTAAAATATCAAATTGATTGTATGAGGTAGTGTTTAATCTTCTCTATCACAAGCTAAAAAAATTTTAATTTTGGTTTCAATCAATTTTGAGTTATAAAGAAAATCTCTGACCTAGGAAAGAAATAGAAGTCTCTATGTTGGGGAGGAAAAAATCTAGACAAGACACTCATAAACTCAAGAAAGAGCTTAGCAGGAAGGAAATAATGTTAATTATTACTGGCATGCTTGTAATGTTATGTATGTTGGTTTGTTGCATAACAACATTTTATCAACGAGGAAATAAGAAAGAATTAAAAGATAACAAAATTTCAGTAGTGAAGGGAATTGTGTTATGGCTTTTGCCAGGGGATTTTTTCCACTCGCACCTCTCCATGGTTTAAACCCATTAACATTATAAGAATAAATTTTCAAAGTTTGAGGAACAGGAGGTTACAATTTTATTTGGGGATGTGACATTTTTCGTCACCATCATGTGGAAATATACATAGTATGTATCAATTAAAAAGATACTTCGTGAGCAACATAAGATTGCTATCCTTGATAATTACTCTTTTTTATGGGATGGGATTCAGACTATGGATAATTATTTTGGTTTTTTGGAATGGTATTCAAATTACAATTAGAGTAAGTTTATTATAAGTAAATTTTTTTAATTTATCATGTGGAAATTTCTACTTTAATTTTTCATAAATTCAGTATTAAGTTAATGTTAAACATTTAAAGACTTGTATATATATATATATATATATATATATATATATATATATATATATATATATATATATATATATATATATATAGGTTACAGGACAAATGAACTCCTCATCAGCTTAGAGGAGGAGGTGACATGGAAGGAAGAAAATGACCCAGGCAAAGACCCATTTTTCCAAGGTAACGCACCCCCAAAAGTAGCTAGGGAGAGTTATAACACATCCTAGCCATGAAAAAGGAGCGTTAGTGCCTAGGTTAATGCTCTCTCTTGTCTAAGATGCAACATTATCCATGTTTTAATGTGAAAATGGAAATATCTCGCGCAAACTGCCTGGCATTTCTAGTTTTTTCTCAGAAAGAGTGAGTTTAAAAATAGATATTGATGGCACAAACCTTTTATTAGATATTTCCAACACAACTGAACTCCTATGGAAGGAAAAATAAAATAAAAGCTAGGACACATCTAGATATTTCTCGATTTGAAATGGTTGAAAGGATTGACAAGGCTTGTCCTGTCCATTTCCTATAAATTGGAGGTTTGGGCTCTTGGTCTAAGGTCGAAGGTTTGATTATATGTGGAGTAGAATTTCATTGTTGAAGTGTGAGGCTTGAATATTGGTGAGGTTCATTGAGGACTCTCAGCTCAAGCATCATCACACTCAGAGATAAAGAAAGAGAGAGAGGAATTGGAAAGATGAGGAGGGCTTGGTACAACCAATGATTGTAATCCTCCTTTTTCATAAATTAACAGAATGGTATCTGTTTTGTCCATTCGATGTTTCAGTGTCACATTTGTTGTTCATTTTCCTACGAAGCATGATATGAATGGCTCATATTTTCATAGTTTAATGTCGATTATATACTTGTTTAACTATTAGAAAGCTATACTGTTGTGAGGATTACATGGGTGCTTTAATTGGTTGCAGGATCTGGATTTCGAGTCAGTGAGGAAGGACTCCTATGACACTGCTTAGTGTTGTCCATAGGATTTGTTGTCCACAAATAAGTAATCATTCCAAATCTCAAATTTTCAATTATATATTAGTATGAACATGTATGCAGTTTCTTTGTGAATTTACAGTTAATCTAACAGTCTGCCTTAGGCACTAGAAAGCCCTGAGAGTGATATTCATCAACCACCACCCAAGCATTTTACCCTTTAGCACAGATGTAAAATCTACTGGGGAGTCAACTCCAAGTTTCCAGATTGTTTGTTCCTAAGACTTTACCCCTTTCCCTCTGCTCACATACCCTTCTGATCATCTTGCATGCTCTATAATAATCACAGTAGCTCACAGAGTCTAGAATAGACCCTGCCTAGCCATATGTACAACTTTACCTTGAGTAACGCTCCCCTTGAGAGTGTTTCAGTGCATTATAATGCTACTTATGCTAAGATAAAATGCATTAGTACCATCATTAACACCCTCTTCTTTCTAGTGTTACCCAGTCAAATATGTTGTTTACACCCCTGTAGTGTTTCCCTTTGGTTGTGGATTTATTGGCTACCATATTAGCTTCTTTTTTTAGACCTTTATGCTTGGTTACTAGCTAGCATTTTTTAGTTCTTGATTAAAAAGTTAGTGTTAGTAGCATTTACGTTTTGAAGAAAAAAAAAATTTAAAGTTTTCTGAACATAGCTAAATTCGTTTTGAAATTTTTTGGTTAAAATTTTTTTTAGAGAGGATAGATAGATGTCTGAATCTTTTAAGGTTGAAATATGTTATTTGAATGTTTGGTGCACATATGTTTGAAAGATCTCTCCCTATACAATAAACTCTTCATTGAATTGAATATTTAGAGCATGCTTCTGCATGGTTTTTAAGTCAAGGTCTCATTACATTTCATACGTCCACTCCCCCTCCGCAAGACTAATAATCAAGTACACTAAGAATCAAGCAATAATAAAATTAATCATTAAAATTTTTCTGAGCTTACACCAACAGTAGTTCATGCTAGGATCTTGGGGTAGTAGAAGTGATAAAATCACCCAAGATCACAAAAATTGAAACTATAGTCATTGAAAAGTGAAATCTTACTGCAATCATATTGTCGGGACCACTCCACTACCACTGGATTTAAAAACGATACAACACCAGGGTGGATAAGAAGGTAGCCCACCTTTGAGTGCATTTAGTGGGCATGCTATATATTGGGGTTCCCCTCTGGGATGTTGAAACTAGATCGGGGATCTAGGTGTTTTTCCCATATAGCATGATATCTATGACCATGACCCACCTGACAGTGTCAGTGATTTGAGGTATCCTTAGTTGCAATAATTTTTAGGGACTTACACAAGGTGACTGGGGCGAGCTGCCCTGATACCTAAAACAAAGAGACCTACTCTATCTTCGGTCTTTGGGAGGGTACTCATCTTCACGATAGTGCTTACACCTATTGTTTAAGGTTCAGGCGAAGCTCTAGAGTAACCGTAACTATATATTTGACCAACTCTCTATGTATGCTATTGTGATACTGGGTTTCATCTCCAACAAGTGATAGTATTCAGACAGTATCATGCCCGTTCTAGTTGCTTGATTGATTGATTTTAGAAGTCCTTTTTTCTTTTTTCCTTTTTAGGTGTGTGGTTACTATCATTGAGACTTTATAATACATCATAATAATTAAAATTTGATAAAAGTAAACAGGTCACCGTGGCATCCTTCGACTCTTGTCGTCTTTCTAGACAGCAGCAAGCTCTCCCTCTATTGACACCGGGGGAGGAGTTGAGTCTTAGTGAGCCAGTGCCTTCTCTGAAAGAGCAATCTCCATTGACAACGCCTGACTTTCATATAGCTCCATATCATGCAGAGTTTCCAGAGGATCATTTTATGGAAGGAGTCGTACCTCCTTACAACCATCCTCTCATTGACTCGTCAGGGCCATTGTTAGTTCAGGTTACACTAGGAAAAGTTATGTCTTCAGATGCACCTACATCCATTTCATAATCGACACCCATGGGGTCAATGCCGTCGGTGGCCAACTCGGTTCAACCACCATATTCCTTGCCAATTTCTAGTTCTACGACAATAATTAGCAACCCAAATATCTAGGCTATACTCAGTCCCAGCAATCTGGTCACCAAAACTGTAAGTGGACCTATGAACCCTTCCAGATCTTACTCCTATTGTGACTTCGCTAGGACCCACGGTTTCCGCTCCCTCTAGCGGAGCTATTTCGGTTACTTTTAGCAAACCTTTCGATTGGAACCCATTGCTGAGCTCAAACTCCCTGGCTATTATGCTAGGGGGAAGTGTCATGAATACATATATGCCATGGGGCACTTCGGTACCCCTACATTCACTAGGACAAATAGGATAGAAACTTGTTAACGATGTTCCTTTGAGTGGTAAAACTTCTGGTGTAGGGTCTATGATGATGGTCAACTATGCGAATAGCGGTATGCCACTGGCTAACCCTATCGCATCCATATGGGTGAACCAACCCCAAATTCAATTTGGGTAAGGGGGAAACTATTACACTGGGGGCAACCAACAATTCCCCCCTTAGTATAACATACCCTATGGATAGAAACCATACACCCCTACACCCTCACTCACTCGGAACTTTTATCAACAAAGTCCTACTTATCCCATTGGTAACACATTGATGGGTGGACCCTACAGTCTGAATGGCCAGCCAACATTTCCTTGGCTTGATCCGAGGGAAAACACTCAATTGCCATTTTTTGCAGCTCTAGAAATCCTCAACCTCTACAAATTGACCAATGATCCCATCAACCACAACCCACTCTGGCCTCCAGTACCACACAAGATTCCGTCTGACATCCCTAAATTCAAAGGGAAACAAGGGAAGGATCCGGCTACACACATCACCACCTTTCATCTATGGTCTATTTCTAAATCCATGGTGGATGATAGTATCCAACTCAGAATTTTACCCCACACACTGATAGGAAACACTGCCAAATGGTACATTGAGTTACCATGTGGGGCTGTCAATAATTTTGGTGCCTTAGCTACTAATTTTCTTAAGAAATTCCAATTACCTATTCGATACGAAACCTGAACAGGACTCTTAACCTCGTTGTTCCATGACAACACTACCCACATCTCCAATCACATTCATGAATGGAGACGTAGGCAGAGGCTAGTCAAAGCGTCAATCCCGGATCATCTCTTATCCAACTGGTTTTGTAAGTCACTCTTACCACCCCTAGCTAAGGATGTTTTCTTGTCCAGTTCTATCACGGAAGACCAATCCATCCGTCATGTACAACATCTAGATCTCATATATTTGCAATTTGGCACATTATATGACTTAATCCCCCATGCCCCTGGAAACCCAAATCCTTTCGCTACTCAATTACCCAGAGTGCACACCGACAACCTTGTTGGTGCAACCTTCGGCGTAGCCATAAAATAACTCAGTGGGAAAACTTCCCAGCTATCTTTAGCTACCACTGGCCCTAACCAATCGACTACACTTTCCACCGCTGAGGTAAACTCTGTGTAGTCTACACAAAAATCTAGTGGTAAGAACAAGAAGAATAAGAAAAATACCTCTCCTTCTGAAGAGAAGTCCAGCACTCAAAATAATCCCAATCAGAAAAAACACTGCCAAGAATGGAAAAGGAAAGGAGAAACGAATGAGATTCCCTTGCAGAATTTGTACAGAGGACCACTTGACATAAAAATGTCCTCAACTATAGGAATGCACAAATTTTATTACAAAAAATGACTTTGGAAGGACACATGTCATCCTTCACAATCCCTTGCCTAATGCACAGCAACAACAAAAAGACATGGTTGAAAACCCACCACAACGCCCCCAAAGGGGCAAAAGTGGTACTCATGCTTCTGGTGAAGGATCATCCGCCATTTATGGCGTGGAGAGCATAGACCTCTGAACTCGAGCTAAACTCTATGGAAATCTAGTCATTGAGGCTCAATTCCATAGTATAGATTCAAATCCACTACTTCCCAATGATTTTCATATCGAAAGGCCTACTGTTTACCCTTCAATTGGTCCCCCAAAAGGGACACTTTGACACACGACTCATAACACCTCTGCACGTGCTACCCAAAAATACAACATTGTAGAAGATTTGGTGTGAGCACCATCATCCATGTATGCACTTAAACTATTGCAAACATGCCCAACACAGAGGAAAGCTCTGCTTTTGGCCATTGCTAGAATCTACCCTTAGGATTCTACGCTAGACATCTTCAACATGGAAAAATCCAAACCTCTCCTTTCACACCAACTTGCTTTCCATGTTCAAGTTGTGTCGAAAGGGAGGCCAATCCATCGCACTGTCATAGACGAAGGTGATTCGACCTGTGTTATGTCAAATGTGTGTTGGCTCGCTTTGGGTTCTCCCACTTTGTCTCTGTCATTGAACTCCCTTAAATATTTCGATGGCCACACTTTCCTCCCAAACGACTACCTTTCTAGCTTTCCCACTTCACTTAGTAGGAAAATGATAACGGTGGACATAGAAGTCGTAGGTCGTCATCTCGACTATAATCCAGTGCCGGGTTGCAAGTGGTATTACGCAATGACAACCATTGTCTCTTCGGTTTTTTGACTCATCCCTTTTCCATTGGATGGGAAGATAGTTACAATGGATTAGTTATCCTTTTTCACCCCCGATTATTCCACGTTACCAAGAAGCACTGTACCCCTATTAGGAGGCGTTCCTGACTCATACTTTAGTGTCGGTACTGGTCTGCTGAAGGCATATTCCCTGATGGGTTATTTTCCTCTCCCGTTGCCTGAGTTTCCACACACGATTACAATGATATCCACCATTTCATATGGCTCTATCGATTTGTGGATCCTACTGGCGCCTTCATAAATTGATTCCTACAAAGATCAGATGTCGTTATCACCGGCTGAGTTGGCTTATCAAGCAATCCAATAAGCATCTGAACCCTCCACTGCTTTGGTTTTGACCAATGGTACCACCCTCTTGCCCATCGCAATTCCTTCTAAGGATATCCTCAGTTAAGTCCTTCCTATGGACGAAGCTATTAGAGAGATCATGTCTCTAAAGGAACGACCTTGGGGAGAGTTCCATCATCACACTTTTATGTTTGATTTGGACACGACCACTACTCAAATACCATATTTTGACCCACCTGAGATCGTTCCCTCTGATTACACGACAGTTCAAAGTATCAACAGGGAAGGGAACATGGGAAATATTTCCGAGACTATGTTCATCGATATCTCGATCAAAATGGGTATCATGGAAAAATACATATTGGAGCTGATTGAAATCCTGAGGAAACTACACACTTCGCATCCATTTTTAAGGAGTTTCACAATGTTTTTACTTGGTATTACAAGAAAAATCCCAACATAGTTCCTTCTATTAATGAGAAAGAGATCAAGAAATTATGAGCTTTCTTTTTATGGTATTTTTTTTGGTTCGTTAAATCGAAAAACCTCGAGTTCTCTTCTTTCGGCTCGATAAACTTACACAAAGAAGCAATGAGCTTTATTTTTAGGGACTTTTCTAGCTCGTAAAATTGAAAAAACCCCAAGTTACCTTCGTCGGGTTTGTTAAACTACTACGGCAAAGAATGATGAGCCATTATGTTCCACCTTTTCTAGCTTGTTAAAAAATCGAAAAAGTAATCCAGTTTTTCTCTGTTGGAATCGTTAGAATTTCAAGGGAAGCATCGAGTTTTTCTTCATCTAACTCATTAAAAATTCATGAAGAATATTGAGTTTACTCCATCTCCTCATACTCACAACAAAATGAGGCACATGTCCATCAAACATAGGTTTATCACTTTATCCAGATTCAATGGACTAACTTACGGAAAATGAATTGTGTTGGGCTTACTATTCTCCCTTCTTCACACCCTGTTATCAAACATGATGAATGTGCCCCCTAGAGTTGTCTTTTTGGATGTTTCTCAAACTCTCTAAATATGAAAAGATCACTGAGTTTACCCGTCTGGACTTGTCAAAGTAAATCAAACGAGGAAAAAATTTGGTCAAAGTGGATACTTATTCTGTTATACTCTAAAGGTCGACTTGGCAACACAAAATATTCAACATGGAACTTCCCAAAAAATTCACTCACAATTAGTCAAACCCTACCATCAATGAGTTTAACCTTTGTATCCCAATTCCCCTACATTGGTGAATATTGACACTCTTTGGTGTTCATTAAGCCTAAGTTTCCTGGTACCCTGTTACTATGCCTTATATTGTTAAAAAGGATCCCACTATGTATTTCCTCCTGTATCAACCTAGTCATCATATACCAGAAATTATTTGTCATCAGTTACTCCCATTTGATCTTGACTATCTCAAAAACAAAATTATATTTTCCTATTTCGTGTCGACTGATGTAGGATGCCTTAGTGCCTGTCTTTCGACAAATTTCCTCCTATCAACTTCAACATCTTATCTAGGAAGTTGATCCAGAAACACATCACTATCCATGTGCTTGCAGACATCAGTGGTAGGTTACCTTGTGTTTAAATGGGGGTTCTCATTATTGGCTCCCGATCAAATGATTCTATGAGTGTTTGACATCAATAACTTTTATTCACACTTGCTAGATTGTACTGTGCATCTTGGGGACCATCATCCTTATCGGTGGCCACCCTCACATCTGTTAACAGTTTTTGTTATTAACTGGTAATTAGATGATTTCTCACAAGTTCGACTACAACTCTTTCATTCACATGTGCAGAAATATGCAGTAACTTAGTGAAGTGGTGACCAAGACCTTGGGTTGAGGCTTACTTCATTTTAGCTGTGTTTCCTCTCCCAAGCTGAGATATTATTTTCAGAGACAACTTATCAGTTTGATCCTATCATGACACGAGCTTCCACATTGTGCTTATCGGTGGACACACTAGTCATATCTATTTTTAGAGAAATCATTTTGATACAGATACTGAGCATGGGAATGCCTGACTCAAGACAGATGCTATTTTTCCAGACATATGTTGTTGTTTCCAGTTTTCCTTAATCCTCCAACTCCTCTAGTTCTCCTACATTTATTATAAATTATTTCAGCCATCGTCTTCACCTCCGACCTCACACTTTAGGGGGCATATGTTATAGGATAAATGACCTCCTCATCAGCTCAAAGGAGAAGGTAACATGGAAGGAAGAAAATGACCCACACAAAGGCCCATTTTACCAAGGTAACGCACTCCCAGAAGCATCTAGATAGAGTTATAATGCATCCTATCCACATAAAGGGAGCGCTAGTGCCTAGGGTAATTCTCTACCTTGCCGAAGGGGTAGCGTTATCTGTTTTTTAATGTGAAAAGGGAAATATATCGCAGAAACTTACTCGCATTTCCATCTTTTTCTTAGAACGAGTCACTTCAAAAATAAAAACTTATGGTACAAACCTTTTATTAGATTTTTCCAAACACAACTGAACTCCTATTGGACACATCTATATATTTCCTGATTTGAACTGGTTGAAAGGAATGGAAAAGTTTATCCTCTCCATTTCTTATAAATCGGAGGTTTGGGCTCTTCGTCTAAGGTCGAAGGATTAATTATATGTAGAGCAGAATTTCATTGTTGAAGTGTGAGGCTTAGATATTGGCAAGGTTCATTGAGGACTCTTAGCCTAAGCATCATAACACTCAGATATAGAGAAAGAGAGAGAGGAATTGGAAGAATGAGGAGGGCTTGGTACAACCAATGGTTGTAATCCTCCTTTTTATAAATTAATAGAACTATATATTTTTTGTACATTCAATGTTTTAGTGTCACATTTTTTGTTCCTTTTTCTATGAAGCATGATATGAATGTCTAAAATTTGCTTATTTTAATTTCTATTATATACTTTTTTAATTTTTAGAAAACTAAACTATTGTGAGGATTACATGGGTGCTTTGTTTGGTTGCAAGATCTAGATTTGGAGTAGGTTAGGAGGGACTCCTACCACACCACTTAGCACTCTCCATAGGATCTGTTGTCCACATAGAGGTAATCATTCCAAATCTCGCTTTGTCAATTATATATTAGTATGAACATGTATGCATTATCTTTGGACTTTGCAGCTAATCTGAGAGTTTGCCTCGGGCACTGGAAAGCCCTGAGAGGGATATTCATCAACCACCACCGAAGCATTTTACTCTTTAGCTATATATATATATATATATAACTTTAAAATTGAAATATTTTATTCATGGTTTTAATATTTTTTTAATGCAAAGTATCAACTTTATATTAAAGTAATTTTATGTTCCTTCGCAACATAGAACATGTAATTTCAACTAGTTCTTTGTATTTCAACCATAAAAATGTTACAAAATTGAAATTTGCACGCGCATTAAAATTTACTAAATATTAAAAAAAAGCAACCAAAAAAATTTAAAAATTTAATATATCAATATTATTTGCATGATTAAGAAACCAAGCTACAACTTTTTTCTAATTTCAAACTCCTATCGGCGTACCTTTACACCATTTTCAGGAAATTGATAGTAGCTATTATATAAAAAGATGAAAATTCTTAACGTGATGTCCAGAAATATGCAACTATAATATTTATTTAGCTTGTAAGATGCATAAAGGACGCAAACATCCAAGTGCAACATTTATTTATTCTGTAAAGTTCACAAATGATCCTAGGCCCAACCGTTTAATAGCATATATATATATATATATATATATATATATACACACACACACAAACACACTAGTGATTGGAAATATATGCATTTTTTTGTCTTTAAATATATATTTTTAATGCACAGAAGAAAAAATAAAATGTTTTTTTTAATTCAAATTTTCCACAAATATAAGAGACTCGAGTTTCTCCATTTGGTTGAGAGATCACGATGAATGCCACCCAAAAATCCTTTTAGTGTAGGATGATTTTTACTAAGTACTACAAATTTTATGGTTGGAATGGGAATTTTAAATGGAAATTCTATGACTGAAGAGTAATGGTTGGGCTTTCAAGCATGGAACATTCCTTTAAAAGATTTAATATCATATTTTGGTATTGAATATGTGCATACTTAGTAAATATTGTAGACGAATATGCTCTTAAATCAAGAAATTTATGTTTTACCCACATAAGAAGAGGATAATTCTAGCTCATCTAGTTAGTAATTTTCTTCATGTTTTTAGGTATGGTCTTCATTTGGTTTCTTCTTATCTATGCACTTAATGGTTGGTTTAGTTAATTTTTCTAAATTAATGAGTTACAGGGATGTTTTTTGGGAAGAAAATATTGCTCTTTTCCCTTTTTGATTCATGGTTTAATTACTTTCCTTACTTAAATCAAGAAATTTATGTTTTACCCACATAAGAAGAGGATAATTCTAGATCTTCTAGTTAGTAATTTTCTTCATGTTTTTAGGTATGGAATTCATTTGGTTTCTTCTAATCTATGCACTTAAGGGTTGTTTTAGTTAATTTTTCTAAATTATTGGGTTACAGGGATGCTTTTTGGGAAGCAAATATTGCTCTTTTCCCTTCTTCATTCATGGTTTACTTACTCGCCTTATGTAGCGAAGCCCCTTCACTCTGACTAGCTATGTTCCTAATCTTGGGAATCATCCCATCAATTCTCCTTTCTTAACTCCAATGTATTCATTGATTAGGATGTCTATATTATCATCTTTATGGTGATAGGATGAGTTAATTGGGAAATGGATTCTAGATTTACATAAAACATTTAACCATTACCCTACCTTTGAAATCTGAGCATCCATTGGAACTATGGGCCCTTCTTTCTTGCAGGATCGTCCTCAAACAAAAATTGTGGGGGCCCCTTTTTCCTTGTTCTTTTTTTGGGTGATGTTTTCCTGTACATAACTATTTTAGGTGGCCTTACGTTTATTCCTTGTTAGATTCTATTTTTAATTGTGAAACTTTAGTCAAGTTGTTGCTTCTATATAAAATTACAAGACAAATTCTTGCAAAGGCACGACGTTAGCTCCTAAACGATCTCGTCTCGACAAGACTCCTTGATGCGTAAAAAGAGCCTAATTGGATGCAATGAAAGCAACCTCAAGCTTCCAACTATATTTTGTTGAGGGAACAAAAGGGAAATCGAGGATATGAAGAAAAAAAATCATCATTGGATGATATTTTTGTTTTTGTATTCAATATTAAGATGTTAATGATGATGTTATAACTTAGACAAGAAAATGAGAATATAATTACTTTTAGTGAAGTAAAAAAGGCATACTACTTGCAATAGCACACTACTTTGAATAATATATTAATGATTACATAAAGGGGTAGAATTTCACTGTTGCTAGATGTATTTGAATTTTTATAGTTATAGTTCATTACATGGGTGAATAATTCTCTTAGCCAAGAAAATGAGATTATAATTATTTTTAGTGTAGTAAAAAAATTTACATTTTTCTTTTTTCTTTGGCATATTTCCTGATAGCTTTTACGAAAAATATGACCAAAACTTCTTGGAATTACATTTATGAGATATTAAATATATATGAACTCAAAGATTGAAGCATTTAAGGAATTTGAGTCCATCGCTATATTCCCTTAATTCTTATATATTTCTATCCAATTTGCAAGACTTGGGAATTCATATCAAAATTTTGGATTAATCACTACAATATCTTCATGAATAGTTTCATGTTGACTTTTTTCTTGCCCCATTCAATTAGCAAAGTTAAAATCTCTCCCTTTAGTGAGTATAGCTTTTGAAACCTAGATTTTACCTCTATTTGAACACTTGAGACATTTCTTGGGAATCTCCACAAAAGTTCATCCTTAGATAAAAAATTTGGAGATAGTTGTGTTTTCCTCAATATTATCTTTCTTCTAAATCATCATATGTCAAAATTGGACTTCTGGGTTGAAAATTACAACCTTGTGAATTTTTCCTTGCTTTTCCACAATCCTATATTTCAGTTATGAACCATTGTAATTTTGAAATCTTGGTGTTCCACGCCCTAAATGTGATTATGTGATCTTGCATAAATAATTCATGATGTCTTAGGCCATCTGGATAATGTGTCCCTTCCATGTCCTCATCCCACTCGACATTGTTGCAATTTCTGTTGTGAGCCATAACTAGCCACCATGGTCATTAAGTGGGATACTTCCACATGCTCAAAATTAAACAAAAATATACAATTTATAAAATATATTCATATATCAAATATAAGCATACCACTTTTGAGGTCCACCATCAATCCATGTTGTAGTATATATATATATATATATGATACCCTGTGGGACCTCTTATTAGCGCTTCTCTCATGCACTTTGGTTTCATCATGTACTCATGGAACAAAACAATGTAAGATTAAATTGAACTTTAAGAATATAAATTAGATATTTTGTCCCTCCCATGGCCACATTCATCTAATGGTGATCATGGCACTTGGCATTCAATGGTCAAGATGTGGACCCCCCACTTCCCCCTTAATGACATCATGGGGGTATACTATCATGGTTCCATTTACATTTCTATACCCCTTCATCACATTTCCCGCGAATTCCTAAAACAATTGATGAATTAAATTGAAGCACATACCACCCTTCCCCATATTGACATCACCAAAGAGGTGGGGGATGTTCCTTTATTGAGGTTCCCTTCTTCATTTTCATGGTTTTAAAACCTTTGTTGACATAATTTCTCCATGACATGTGTTGGGTTGTTTAACGGGTAAATAAACAAAAGTATTTATTATCAATCCGGGCTAGTAGGACTTAGAAGCATTCCCAAGATATATGGGTTTTAGCTATGATCAAGTTAGAAGATGATTTATTAATGATTAAGTAAATTCGTGTTATAAATAAAAATCTAAACTAAATAATTTCTAAATTCAATTATGCAATCAGCAACAGAAAAGTCTCCTAACTTAAGAGACTTGTTTGTCCTTCTCTTACAAAATTACTTCATGAATTAGAAACCAAAACCACTAATTGAGCAATAGATCGAGATGCATGGAACAATAACTGAAGAGGCTCTTAAATAAAGAGATCTTGGCTTTCCTTCATCACATATTCATTCATCAATAATACTATTGTTAGAAAACATGAATTTAGAAAAGCATTAAAAAGCAGGAAAAGTTGAATTCTAGCTCCAGATCTTAATCAGATAGAAAGAATGTTTAACTTAAACATTGGATTGTCCTTTCATATGCAGAATAGGAATGAGAATTAGATTCATTAGTGTTCATAGAACATGAGAATATATCTAATTAAAAAATTAAGCATAAAACAAACTAGTTCAGAAACTGCAACTAAAAATAACTAGGAAGTGCAGTTAGCTCGGTGTGGGCTCCCTCCAGCCTTGCCTCACACACTGAAAGTGATTTCATCTACTAAAAATTCAGTCAAGAATTCACCATATAACGACAGAAAATGAAACAGAACACACAATTTCTATATGTTTCAGTGGTTCACAAACTTGGTATAAATGGAGAAATAATAAAAAAACTATGCTACAATGTCTCTAACAACCTTATCTTATCCTAATCCCATCCATCTAGGTTGAAATCATCCACTTATTTACACCAAATCTATAAAAACCTCAAAATTTACTATTTTTGCCCTATTTTCTAGGGATTCCTAAAAAACAGGTCATGTTTGACCAACATTGACTGGGCATGTTTTAGATCAGTTTGATTGAACCAATAGGTGTACATCCAATATTAGTTCGCAAGCTTTATAGAAATGTATTCATCTTGAGCCCAACTACCCTGCATGCATGACATCAATGAAGCCATTACGGGAATTTCTGGTGCAGTCCAAAAATACTCTTAAAACCCAATTTTTACTAAAATTTCTAAAAATTTAAAAACTTAATATAAGTGCATGATTATGAAAAATAAGGGTAAAATGAGGCATATGTGAGTGGGATAAGGTGGAATATGATGCTAAATAAGTGGGCTTACAATAAACAAAAATGACTAAAATTGAGGGCCAACATCTCCCCCTTGCTTAGTCCCAAGCATGTCCTCATGCTTGCCTCTGTTTCTTTGAATTTCTACTCTATATCATGACTGCCCTACTGATGTACCTGTGACTGGCTTCCGATGTTGAAGCTTCTTGTTGATTTGCATGCAAAAGAATGTTAATTCCTTCATGTCCTTTTTCTCCTCTTTTATAAACCTTTGTTTTCACCTTTTGTTTCTCATACCTAAATTTTCATCGTTTACAAATGAAATTAACGGCGATCTTTGAAATTATTGACCTTGCACTATGGAATTCCAACAATCAACATTAACTATGACCATGTGATGAAAAATATAGGCACAATTTATACATGAACTCCTTGGAGATCAATAAAATTATGTAGATTCTTTCAATGCCCAAAATCACATAGAATGTGAAATTCTCAATATGGTTATGGTCATAATCAATGATAATTTTCTTTATATGTAGGGTACCTTCATGCTTTTGAAACCTATAGCTCTGAAGTTCTAACTTTCAACAAAAAGTTAGCTTCTTTATGTACCCTTTACATCTTCTTGTGCCAATCTTGCAATGTCGCATAGTCAAAAAACAACAATTGAACACATCAAATCTTCTTTCACTTGTGTATGGGGTTTTCTTCTTTCCATAAATCCACTACAAAATAACTTGTACCAATCAATTTTATACCTAGGCATTCACTTCAATTTAGCCACTGGTTTACACACGCAATTTGCAAAATAAGGGTTGAAAGAACCCGGAAAATATCCCAAACAGAAATGAATTCGAGGAAACTATTCACAATGAGACTAATTGGGCTCGTTACGAAGAAAACCCAGGTTTTGTTTTTCAAATTTCATTTTTTCATTTTCTCAGAAAAGACAATGAAAAATAGTGGCTTCTTACAAATTTCAAATTTTCAAAACTGTGCCAAAATCCTTACCTCCTTCTACTGCTAGTTAGGTTTATCTTCATTGAAAACAGAAATACCAATTTTTTCACTGTTTTTTAGCTCTAGTACTTAAATCTATTTCTGGAAAATATTAATTTTTCTTACAACCTTCTTAAAAATCGAATGCTGGAGATTTACTTTACGTTGGAGAAATCAAAATGTTGAAGATGATCTTACCTAGAGAAATCAAAATGCCGGAGAAATCGAAATGCTGGAGAATGCTCAAGCTAACCAAGGGAAATCATAATTATAATCAGCTACATAATCCTCCTATGTTTAGGTGTATAATTCTCTGCTCCTACATCTACTGTGTAAAATATTTAAAAAAAAAAAATGTATCACAATGTCCTTTTGATCTTTGAATTCATACAAAATTCCTCCTTCTTCAATCAGAAATGATTTAGGCTCATTCTTGCAAAATTAATCATTGAAAAAATTAGTGTATATATGTCAAAAAATCATCAAATGACTCATGAAATAGCTCACTGTATTTTTGAAAATTTTCTCATTGTGCAACATTCTGTTTTTTCCAAAATTTCATCAAAATCCCTTCTTTGTTTCGAAAATTCTCACTGTGCTTATAGATGAAACAAATTTTCCATACAAATCATTCCTGAATGAAATGGATTATTCCCACTGTGTATTAAAAATAAGAAAAATTTTGTTCTCTGTATATATCACAATCGAAAAATCTATATGTTCACATTCAACCATGCATGAGGAATTTACAAAATTGCTTGATCTAGAAATGATTGTTATGATATTTCAGAGATAACTTGAGTTCCTGTGTTAGCCAGTGCCAATTAAATCATAGATCTCCTACGATATTTCCAAGGATTCGTTCATTAGATCAATGGCAAATACGTGTTCACTGGTGGCAATTGCTCACGTTTTTTTTTCAACTAAACTTTAAAATCTTTTTTAACTTGACACAATGCAACACTTATCACGAGTTATTTTCCTTGAAATCCATTAATAGTTTATGGAAATATTGGAGGTGATCTCTTACCTTATTTTACAAGACTTCTCGACTCTATTGGAGTGCTAAGTCAACCTAAACTTTGAGAAAATCTTGGTCCTGTATCTTCCTGAGAACCGATGCCTTCTTGCTTTCACAACTGCTTATATATATTGTGTTTTCTTCCTCTGTTCAAGGTTATTTCTTTACGCAACTCTCTCTTCTTCCTTGTTTTCATTTTGCTACTTATTTCTACTTCCACACAAGTGTTGTATGCATGCACATGAATGCACAATGTTTTGCACCTTTACCTTAGCGTGATTTGGCTATGAGGGTGGAAACAAAAATGTTTAATAGAGATCTTGCATTTTACATAGTGACTAAATCATTTGCATATTTTTTTGTAGGTTTTTGACCATTCCTACCTTCCAGTAGACACACTGACTACGTACCTTTCATTTCCAATGTATTCAATTGACAACATTTCACCTTCATTCCTTTGCATACCCATAATTCTGTTGCATCATTTTCAACTTTGGTTATGTTCTTTGTATTACTCATTGCATTTGCACTTAGTTTTGTGTCACAATTGCATTATTCGACATATGAATCATTTTAAACCCTTGCATACTAGTGTACCATTCCATAAAATGATATATATGTATATTTCCTCATTGCGCCTTGCAAATTTGGCTTTGCTACTTTGTTTTGTTTAATTTAATTTTAAAATGACCCTAGAATGGTCATGTTTAAATTTTGTTTTTTTTAATCATGACACTAACTCTTGTTGGTTTTGTAAGCAAATCAAAAATTATTCATGGGAAAAATATTGAATCCTAAATATTTCATCAAAATGCTTATAGGGTAATGTAGGGATATATGGATTAATGTAGGTAAATGAAAGGTATGGTAGGATAATGGTAAGGAAATTCATAAGATTATGATTATCTATGATGGTGTGAGGGATAAGGTTATGGTACATGTAGAATTGTGATGGAATGTAGGATTCTAACGATGGTAGGGTAGGAATGTAAAGTTTTATGTGATTATGTAGGATGTAGCTAGGGTAAATGTAGGGTGTTAGTAGAATGACAAGATGCATATTCAAGTTTAAATCAGTTAAAGAATTCTAGAATTTTTTCAAAATCAAATGTTCTGAAAACAATGTTTATTTATTTATTGTACTTTCCCTTTTGCAACATAGCTTGATGTTCATACTAATTTGATGATGACTTTTTTTGGTTTGTCCAAATTTGACTCATGGTGATGGTTCTTCAAAGATGCATTCACATGGAATATAGGCAATTGTAACTAATTACTTGAACCTCTTGATATTATGTTATTTCATGTTCTTCTTAACATCTGCTATTGATTCAGGTCCCTTCTATTGATTATTTTTCAGGTGCCTTATGCAATGATATTCAATGTTGTTTCAGGTCCCTTCTGCAATTATTTCTAAATGATGTTTCAGGTCCCTTCTGCATGATATTTTCAATGATGTTTCATGTCCCTTCTGACACGTTATTTAGGTCCCTTCTGCATGATATTTTCAACGATGTTTCATGTCCCTTCTGACACGTTATTTAGGTCCCTTCTGCAATACAACTTCTCAAACTATTTGCATAGTTTTATTACGAACTTCCCCCTTGCTTATTTTAAGAATTATCCCCAAGTCTTGCATTTCTTGGAGTATTTTTTCTGCAAAATAAAAATTTAGTAAAAAAAAATAGAGAAATCATATTGGCCAAACAAGTTTGTTTTTCGATATGAATTCGAGTTTGTATTGTGCTAGTTTCCTGGATTTTCACAACCAAACTCTTTTATTATTATTATTTTTTTTTTTATATTTTCTTTTCTAGATGGAGGTGGGGTATAATGGAGTCAAAAATTATGGAATACTTATGAAAGTAAGATAGGTTGAAGTCATCATCTAAGAGTAGATGGATAGATAGATAGAAAATAGGTCTGGATTTCAAAATGCATGATTGCGGAAATTTATCCTACAATATGGTAGATGAATGACATCATGAAAAATATGGCTTATGAAAGGCTTCTTTGACAATGGATGTGGCTTGTCATGGTAAAACTTGACTTCTTCTTATGTCTTGTGCCTCGATCTCGATCATCTTGTAGGGTTGTTGGTGTTGTTGGTCAGCAATTGAAATCAAGCTTCATGAGTTTTTAGTTTCATTAGATGAAATCAACATCTTGTGAATTCCACTTTGATCTGAATTGAATATTTTCTTTCATATTTTTTAAATATTTACTTTGAAAATCCTTCATCCATGGAGTTGACTCCTCAAATCTTCCTATGACTTGAAAAAACATAGCATTTTCCTGTAATAAAATATTAGATGATGAAGGAAGAGAGGTGTACAATCTCTCTTCTTCAAATAAATATGTATATTATTTTCAAGAAATGCTTAAAAACAAGTCCAAAGATGATATACAAATAAATTTCATTTTTTTACCCCCTTGAGGAATAATGGCCATCCTATACCTCCTGGCAGTATTTTGGTTACCAAATCTTAGTTTTTGTCAAATTAGAGTGATTTAAAAGACAAGTTAATGTGATTTCATATGGGTATCTCCTGTATAAATAGGTTTTCAAAATGGTTTAAAATGATATGCTAAAAATGATAAGATGTACCATGTTTGATAAAGCTTCTTGTGAATTATTTACTAGACCAATAGTCACTATTTGGAGTGTAAAGTTTTCGTTAAAGATCGGATCGATGTGATTCAAATTGGAGATTAAATTAGATTAATTTTTTTATCTCCAGTAGAAACAGTTTTTTAAAATCAGTAGATTTGACATCACAAAATTGGTGATAAACGTACCTAGGAGGCAGAGTTTGACTATGTTGATTTTAAGACCTGCCGTCACTAAATGTGGAACAAATATTTCACCTAACCTCCAAATGGGATGATTCAAATTGTGTCATAAACTAGACTTCAGTATCCATGTCGCTTAGAAACAAGTTTTGAAAAGAAGATGATTTTATATGTTAAATATGACAATGAATAGTTATGTCCTAGAATTGTCACTATGCAGATGTTTTGACAAGCAATTAGTATTTTGAGCATAGATTTTCCATATGATGTTGGATTTAGCTGATTCAAATTGATTTGGAAACTATATTCCAAGGTATATCTTCCCTAGGAATATCATGTGAAAATGTTTCCATTAAACCCTCAAATCAATGTTGTACTAACTCTGTCCTTAAAATGTTTCTTGAAATCTAGTGTTTATTTTGATTAAAAAAAAATTGTGATCCAAATTGAAATTCTCAAAATGGATTCAAAAACTAGAATTCAAGATGTACCTTGTTTAAAAACATGCCTTTAAAAATGATCCTATATGGTTCCCCATAGTAGGATTTTCCTTAGTGCATTGTTTCATGAAATCCTTTCAAATGAGTATTGAACAATGATGTGAAGAATTATTTATGATAAAAAATCTTATTGTGAACTCATTCCACCCATTTACTTATTTTATTCTATTCTATCCTACTCTATTGTATAAAAATAAGTCATTCCCTCAAGTATAAGAGAATTTCTAATGCATCCATTTCCGTAACAAGATCGTAAGTAAACTCACATCCAAGTTTGAAAAATATACTTTAATGAATGCTTTCACATGAAAAAATAGTTGATCATAAAGTTTTGATGCTAAAGGATGTTGAATAATGGAGTGGTGTTGTGGCCTAATGACTAGCTGAAACCAAGTTTTAAGATGTTCTATGTTTGCTTGGCTCTCCTTAGTTTTCATATCACAAAGTTCTTCTTGTGGTACTTGCTAAAAATCTTGAATGCACAAGGGATCTTGTGATATACATGCTAGAAATTCTTCAATTTTGGGTTCTAATGTTTGATCTTCATCGCATGTGATCCATGACTCATTCACCTCCTTACAAAGATAACTAGAAGAATATTCTAAGTTTTCTTCTTGTTTATCCTCTTCATGGATGCTTTGTTCCTCTTCTAACTTCTGAAATGAATATTCATCCCTAGTGATCACTCTAAATTGTGGACAAGGATTTATGAAGATCCTTCTGGTGGCCTACCCTCCTTCTCTAAATGGCTTATTTAACATCATGTTTTTTAGATCTTGTTGGGCAAATGGATTTTGTAGTTATTTAGTTTTTATTTTATTTTATTGGGGGTTTTGTTTAATGAATCTACCCTTCTAATCTGTATCTCTAGGCATAAAGAAACATAACTTGAAAGAAAACTATGTTTTTGATGTTTTTTTTTTTATATTTTTATATTCCTAATTGAACACTTCCAAATATGCTTCCCTAGCAACGACACCAAAATGTAAGATTGTTTAATGGGTAAACAAACAAAAGTATTTATTATCAATCCGGGCTAGTAGGATATAGAAGCATCCCCAAGATATATGTGTTTAAGCTATGATCAAGTTAGAGGATGATTTATTAATGATTAATGAAATGCATGTTATAAATAAAAATATAAAATAAATAATTTCTAAATTCAATTATGTAATCAACAGTAGAAGGATCTCCTAACTGAAGAGACTTGTTTGTCCTTCTCTTACAAAATTACTTCATGAATTAGAAACCAAAACCACTAATTGAGCAATAGATCAAGATGCATAAAACAATAATTGAAGAGGCTCTTAACTAAATATATCATGGTTGTCCTTCATCATAGTTTCATTCATCAATAATACTATTGTTAGAAAACATGAATTCAGAAAAGCATTAAAAAGCAGGAAAAGATGAATTCTAGCTCTAGATCTTAATCAAATAGAAATAATGTTTAAATTAAACACTGGCTTGTCCTTTCATATGCAGAATATGAATGAGAATTATATTCATCAAGGTTCATAAAACATCAACATATATCTAATTAACAAACCAAGTATAAAACAAACTAGTTCAAAAACTGCAACTAAAAATAATTAGGAAGTGCACTTAGCTTGGTGTGGGGGGCCTCCACCCTTGCCTCGCACACAGAAAGAAAGTTCAGCTACTAAAAATTCATTCAAGCATTCACCATATAACTATAGCAAATGAAATAGAACAGGTCTTCAATTAACTCTCCAAAGTCTCAGAAATATCAAAGTTAAGTTACACAATTTCTACATGTTTCAATGGTTCACAAACTTGGTATAAATAGAGAAATAATAAATAAATTATGCTAAAATGTCTATGAAAACCTTATACTATCCTAATCACATCCATATAGGTTGATATCATCCAATTAGCTACACCAAATCTGGAAAAATCCCAAAATCTACTATTTCTACCCTATTTTCTAGGGATTTGTGAAAAATAGGTCATGTTTGACCAGCATTGACCGGGCTTGTTTTAGCTCGGTTTGACTGAACCAATAGGTGTAAATCAAATATTAGTTCCCAATATTTCTATAAATTTAATCATCTCGAGTCCATGTGCCCTGCAAGTATGACATCAATGAAGCCATTACGGGAATTTCTGATACAGTCCAAAAATACTCTTAAAACCCAATTTTTACTAAAATTTCTAAAAATTGAAAAAATTAATCAAAGTACCTGATTATGAAAAATAAGGGTAAAATGAGGCATATGTGAGTTGGATAAGGTGTAATATGATGGTAAATAAGTGGGTTTATGATAAACAAAAATGACCAAAATTGAGGGCCAACAACATCTTTCTGGCCACCTCCATATTTGCACCTCAATATTTGCAGTTAATCTTCCACCTTTGTGACTTATAGGTCCACCTCTATGGCCTAGTCATAATATGACTCCTTGGTTAGAAATATCTATGGTTGATGACCTGGGTTACACCTCGACAAAATGCCTAAGCTCGATGACCCGACCACCATAATATCACTCTAACATCTCGTTGCTAACCCACCAACCTTTGTAACTCAACTAATTGTTGTGTGGATCCTTTCTGCTACATCAACCCTCCTCTATGGTACCTGTACCACCTCAAAGCTCTACTTGGAGCCCTCAACCTCAACCAAAACTTACACCTCTTCAGAACATGGCCACGATTTTTGAGTGGGGTATACAACGTAGTTGGTGGGCTTTTCATACATATTAAAACTTTATAAAATGCGTAGAATACACTATACACAAATTTTTTTATATATTCCATACAACTTAATATCAAATCAACTAACATTTGACCATGTACTATCGAATATCTCATACACTTGGTGGGGCTAGCACGGGTTCCTCCCTCAAACCCTGCCTTGAGTCCATTCACATATATAATTTGTATAGAAAATTAAACTGATACACCATTCATTTCTTCCAAAATCCAATAGTTGAGTAATACATGTGCCACTATATACCACCTTGAGACAACTTTGGAGGTCCGCTCTAGTATTACATCTCACATGGCTAGCTAAGGATCCACCTTGAAGCCCTCCCCAAAAATTAATGCACGTGCATTATATATATATCCTTTTATGGTTCCCGTATATCATTTTGACATTGCTACATATAATAATCACTCGCGTATAAACATTACAATGCGAAAAAATTTACAAAAGTTGTAACATTGTGCCTCTATAATGTTACACCTATTCGGAAATTTCAAATAGAATGCTATGAATGCATCGGTTAAAGTCAACTTCATAAATCTTATGCATAAGCCTTGTGAAACATAAATAAAATATCATAAATATTATAAAACATTATGTATATATATTTTGACTCACTACGATTTCAACCGTCCATGTAATGGCAAAGTATTCATATGCTTTATATATATCCCACATTCTCCCCTTTCCTTTAAAAAACCAATCAAATAAAAGTTGCACACACAACTCTATTTTTCTGTTTATATATATATATATATATATATATATATATATATATATATATATATATATATATATATATATATTCTCTGCATATAATCCCTAGCAATCCAAGGCTAACATTAATAAAATTTCCATAAATTGACCCTACAATTAAATCAATTACCAATCATTGTGCCTAATGATTCCAAGGTGGAATTCCAACATTCTCATCATTAGGGCTTCCATCAAAGAATTGATAGACAATCAGTAAATCTTAATGTTTATCTCAAATTTGGCCCAATCAAACGCAAAAACCCCTAAATTTCGAATTCGAATTCCTTTGAACTTTGTTATACATCCTTTGAAGGTATGTGCTCTAGAAATTATAAAAAAAAAACAATTCCACCATGTACCATTGTCATCAAACACAAGGTGAACAAGATGTAATGTTGGCACGATTCAGAGCTAGTGTTAGAAACGAGCTCTGATACTATTGTCCTTAGCCACTAACTCGGAAACATTACATTACCAAAACCAAAATTCACAAATTAAATTAAAATAACCAATAACAAATTTGTGAATACTATTAATTTAACGATATATCCATTGAATCCATTGATGTTCTACACAATCTGCATGGTTTACAAATTCCATGAATTAGTCCTAGATCACAACAAGAACGCATTCATAATTCTAAGTAAGTTACTTCCATTATCTGGGTTTCGACCCTAATAATAACATTGAACCTTGTGTGGAATTCATGAAAATCACATGTAATTTACTCATTAAAATACATAGTACTAAATTATCATTCTTATTTATAATTATTAACCTTAGCTTTTTCAAATCCCACTCCCTATGGGACATTCATTATCTAGGTGTCAACCTGAGCATAAAATTTATTAACAATAATTAATTATAAATCAATATATAATTTCATCTCACATAATTATTGTTTATACATATAGTTATTTCACCCAATTAAGGTTTATAGAAAAAATAGCATTCTATTGTAAACATTTCACAATACATTCAGAAACATGAATGAAAAATGAAAATTATACAATAATCAACCATATCAGACATATAACCCTGAAATTAGGGTTTCAAGAATAAAATCCATATTCGCCATGTTTTGTAATTAAAAAACTTATTTCTATAGGACTATTTGTTGGATATGGGATCTCCATGTTATACCTAGTCATAGACCTCATGTTTCATCAATCTCAACCATGGGTGACCCCTACAGTAGGGTTGGAACTTGATAGGAAATGGAGGAATCAATAAATAATAAAAATTAGCATGTCCATGGTGAGGCTGCCAAACCTACAACCATAACTTCAACCTCTATGTTATTCTTCCCTTATAGCTATGCCCTTGTGGCGCCTTATGTCGATCTTAGAATTTCTGAGTAACTGGATTCCACTTCCCCCATACCCTCACCCAAGTAGCACATCGTTCCTGAAGATCTAGTAATCCCTTTGTAATTCCCATGTTCTAGGGAGCCTTATGGACAACCATGATGTCTAGATCCTTAGTAGTCCTCATAGTGATAGTGAGTAATAATAACGCTTGGGTTAAGTGTTTATCTATAATTTTCCCACTACATAGCTCTCTCTTCCACGTGGTGCTATTGAATCCACATGGTCCCTAGGTGACCTTTTCATAGAGATATATTGCTAACACATCATTTCCCATAACTGTGGATTCACATGCCCCTAATAATATTACAGTGGAGTAGGCTCCGCAATGAATATTTTTATTATTATTAAAATATTTACAAAAGACATTGCATTACTATCCTAGCCATCCGACCACTTAACAAACACTTGAATATATGCCCAGGAATACTGGCCCCACAATATCTAACATATTTACAAGGGAAAGCAAACCATATATCATAACCATCTAGGCATGTAGGCCTACAATTTTCATCTGAGAAACCAACCTAAAATCCATTTACATCGGAAATGGTCAGGGTTATTATAGACGTTGAGGTTGGAGGGAGATCATCTAGTGACTATGTGGAAGGTTTTAAAATGCTTCATAAAGTTATAATTTCACCTATAAGGTGTATATATAGTACCCATATAATAAATCACTCCACACTTCTACTGTTAAGTCACCATTTGAAACTTATTTTGGATATTTTCCACCTTCACCTTTGGATATTGCAGATGGGTAGCAAGGAGAAGTGAGGTAGCATATTATAGGAAACCCCTTGAGGGTACAATTTTTCTTTCAGAGAAGATTTAGAAAATCCGTATGTAAGTATAGAAGACACTACATAAGGCATAAGAAAAATATAAGGTCAGTCATGATGTTGCCATTGTAGTGTTGGCATTAATTTCAACATGGTTATGGTACTACTTGCCATATGTTTATTTCAATTTGATGATGATGTGTGATGATTGTTTTGTTTGTTGCAGTGTGCAGTTGTTTGCTTTTGTTGGTTGGAATTGATGTAAACTTGGTTGTGGCGTGTCTTAGTGCAGTATTTGGAGGATGAGAAGAGATGGTTGTAGGGCATGTTTTGTTGAAATACCATAGGTTTATGTTGCTATAATTGTTGGATGACTTGATGTTGTTGTTGGAGGTGTTGGATATCCTTCTACTTGTGTTGGAAGCATTGGAGTTGTTGGATAAGTGTTGAGATGTTTCCACTTGTGTTGGAGATTCCTCTACAGTTCTTGGAGGTATTTGGATGAATTAATGTTGTTTTTTTTTATGTTGGATATGATGCTACAGGTGCTAAATATGTTTCTATAGGTGTTGGAGGTGTTTCTACAGGTTTTTATTACTGCTTGAGGAGATGTAGGTGTTGGTAATGGTGAGGATTTTGGAAAACTATAGATTACATGCCACTAAATTTTTGCAGAAGTTAGTGTCCTTTTTCATCAGTTGAAGACCTGTACCAAAGGCTTGGAGGTGTGTTTTGGAGTTGATGAAGGTGTCCAGGAAGTTTGGAAGAGATCTGGCCTGAATTGGTTTCAGTTTTCTTATCCTACGTCATAGTTGCATGGAGACAAGCCTGTGCATGTGGTTGACATGCTTCAGTTACTGGGAAGCAGACCTATTCATGCAGTAAATAGAGATCAGCTAGTATTATGCCTACGACTCTCACCTAAAGCATTTTTTTCTCTGCACTCCTCTCACACATTAGGTGTTTATATGTTTTTCTTTCATGTTTTATTCATGACTCATCGTGTAAAGGTTAAAAAAAGGGTTAATGAGCTTCTAGAATGTGATTAACATTGGTGATATTTTTCATGAAGTGGATTTAGTGGCTTGATCAAGTCAATCAGATAAATCAAGATCAAATCAAGTGTATGGAAAAAGTTTTTACAGCTCAATAGTTCTTGGTACTTATTAAGTTGAGCACCTCATTTCATCCATATATTGGAGGAATCTCTATGATAGTATGGTTGGTTCTGTTGAGTGTTCAGTGAGTGTGATAATTGAGGTATGTGTGCAAGATATGAGGGTTGTGTGATGCATATTTTTTGAAGTAGTTTGTAGGTGTTGCAATAGTTAGTTGAAGTATGTTTCAAAAAATATTTTTTCAACAAGAGAGGAGGTGAAATAAAGGTTGATTTCAGGAGTATTTGGAGATTTTTTTCCTCCTAAAATATTCTTCAATTTATTGTTTATGTGCAATATTCATTTGAGAGTAGTTTTACTTGATGAAGAGAGGGTGTCAACAGATGTATTGATCTGATTATTTTATGTAGTGTGTGATGAGATTTTGTTGTTGTTTATGGTGTGGAATTGGTTTTTGATTGTGTGCTTTAATGATACATTGTTGTAGTGCTCATGTTGAAAATTTATCGGTTCCATTATGAAAATATATGAAATAAGAACCAAATAGAGGAGTGAAGTTGGAGGTGTAACAACCCTCGTGAAAAAATCATGTAATAAAAGTAAATAAAGGAAAAATATTAACTGTGGTTATGGGACACTTATTCCAAGCTGAATGTTGGGAAAAACATTATAGTGTCGGTGTTCATTTCACTTATTATGTCTAAGGAAATTGTTAATGGAAATGGAAAAGGAAGTGGAAAGGAAAAATGACATTTTTTTAAATTTATTTATGCAAATAATGGAAATTAGGAGAAAAAAAAAGGTGAAAGGTCACAGGTTGGATGTGAGGATGAAATTGAAGGAAAATAATAGAAAATTAAGAAAATAGAGGAATATTTGATAAAATGCCTTATGATGATTAGTTGGTAGCTTTTGTTAGTTTAGTTTTGGAGCTCTCTCTCTGTTCTCTCTATCTAATAGTCTTGGACACTTAGTGTTTTCTTGGAGCACTTCAACATTGGATCAAGAAAGGGAAAGAAGGAAAACAGGAGGAAAAGATCAAACAAGGAAGAGCGACATCAAGAAGATACACCAGGTTTACTTGCATGTATCAAATTTCATGTCATTTCCTTTCTATACTTGGCACTCATGGTTATGCATGTGCGTTCTTGGTTCTCTTGTTGTCACTGTCATGGGTTTTTCTAGGTGTGATAATGTTCTTTAGCATTTCCTTTCCATTTCCGAATAGCCATGGTGTGATGGGGTTATCATGCTTTATTTGAGCTAGATCGCAGGATGGGTTCGAGGCTATATGAGGTGGATCTTTGAATGAAATAACACACAACCTAGTAATTCCTCAACTAGATTGTGGATTACGATAAATCCACTAGCATAGTGACCCATAAACTGAATTGCGGGTTGCAATAAAGCTAGGTATTGTGTGTGTATGTGGACCTAAGAATCCTCTGTTGACAATTCAACAAGAAATATGTGTCTAATTTAATTTTCTTGTAATTAAATTGGAAAATGAAATGTAATCTTATCTCATAACCACTTATACTAGATAATTGAGTGTGATAAACTTAGTTAGCTCATGAATTTCGAGTCAAGGGTGGTTGGTGAGGCATGAAAAGTGATTCTATTAGTTATTGAGTCCAAGTTGCAATTAGTGCATTAGTTAATGCATGAGAAATCAGTTAACTCAATTAATTGAATTAAAATAGGTTTAACTAGTTGTAACTGTTTGTTGCAGTAGTGAGAGGTCAAGTGAATGAAATCATATTTAATTCACATGCAATGATTTTTCATGTAACTGATGATTTTCTATTAATAGCTTCATGCATGTCAGTTCCGATGGAGACCCAGTCGAGACATAGGTTAAAGGGATGTTAACTATCAGTTGTATTATTAGTAGGCTCCCTGCATGCAGTAAAACACCATAGGATTGCCCATGATCATTGTGTAGTTTTGAAAGGCAGAATTTCCTAAAGAATATATATTTCATTCCACATGAATTGTGCAAGAAAGCCACGCAGAGTAGAGGCTGAAAATTGGCTAAGTGTTGGTCGATTTTGTTCGGATCAATGTGAGATAGTTCTGAGAGTGCAAGAGACTCTTGTGAGAAGAGTCCATTGTAATTGTTTCATGATTCCTTGGTGAATATACAATAGAATATAGAGGGGTTTTGAACAATAAGGTTTTATCGGGAAAATATCTGTGTTGTGGTTTGATTTTATTCTTTCTTTACTTGTTGTGATTGGAGATCGTGTTTATATTCTGTAATTAATTTGTAGAAGGATTTAGTATCTTGCTTTAGCATATCGCATGATTGAATTCAATCCATTGGTATACATATTGTTTTTATAATTTCTACATGGTATTAGAGCGCAGAAGTGTAGAAGAAATTGAGTTTGTGTTGAATAACTATTGTGAAACCAGCTCCAGAAAGAGAAGAAAATAGATATCAAAGCCTTACAAATAAGCCACCTTGAGGGGGCAACCTCCAATACATTACACGAATGAACAATTCTTGCATGATACAAATTACCGAAACCTCCTTCTATATATAGGGGTCAATGGAGCCACAATATTATCCTAGTGGGGCCATAATGTAATCCTAGCCGACCTAACAATAATAAAGTAAGGGCACAATAATAAAAATATGGGGGTTACAGGGGTACAAAAATAACAATAAGGAGGGCTACACTAACATAATAAGGGACTACACTATTAATATAGGGACTTAACATGCCCCTCTCCTTCAAACAAGTGTTGTCCTCAACGCTTGATTATTTATTGATGCTTCTGTATAAAATTCTCATCCTCCCATGTGGAATCTTCTACAGGAAAGTTCTTCCACTTGCCGAGATACTCTAAAATTGATCTTACTTGTCTAGTTCTTGTTTCTGTGACTGCTTCAAAAACTATTTCGATGTGATGTTGATCTTCCTGTTGTTTCATTATATTCTGCACCAAAGTTAGGTTATCCTTTGAGAGTTGGAGAACTTGTTAGTGATGCTTGATGTGATCTTCCACTAATTTATCATCCATATTAGCTATTATTTGATCCTTTAAACCATCCAAATTAGCCTTCATTTCTGCTTTTAAACCATCTATGTCATCTTCAGTTTTTCTTCATAACATCAAAATTTGTTGCACTTGGTACCATAATTTTGATATCTTATACTGCAATTCTTCCTCTTCATGCGTCATAGTATAGATTTTTGAGGGATTAATGGGTATGGAATTATTTTTTGGAGGCATTATAGAACCCAATATGATAAAAATTCTAAAATATTCCCTTGGAATCACTTCAAACTTCTTTTTCAAACAAACCTTATGCAATTCAGAAATAAAATACACACCTTTTACTTTATTTTGAGGAGCTCGATATTGAAATTGAATTATTTCTATAATTGCGGATCCTCAATATATGAAATTTAGCCCTGTAGTATCCCTCTGAAGCTTCTTTCAAATGCCACAGGTCTAATCTGATTTGGATTCTTCAAGGTAAATTTATGTCCAATCTCCCACAATGACCTAATTATGGACTAGTTTAGTAGAGAGAACTTGTACAACTTGCCACGTGTCACTATTTCATCTTTTAGCTCTGAAATTGATAGAAAAGAAACTACAGTCCATATACTTGCGACCACTTTTTATGGAACTCCAATCCGATGCTTAGATAGATAGTTATGAAGATTTTCCCATGATCACCTCTTTGAGATGAAATTCATGAGCCTAGAAAAGCACTACATTCCATAGATCATATCTTTGAAAATATTGTGAACCAAGATCTAAAAACTTTCAACTATATTCCTCAGGATTTCGGCTTCGCACCCTAAAAATTTCAGCTTCTGGAACTTCGTAGAAAACAAGTTATGGCGAAAATGCCATGATGACCTGTTTGGAGAAGCGAAACCCTAGAATCTGAAAGCTCTGATACCAAATGTTGTGAAACCAGCTCCAAAAATAGAAGAAAAGAGATATCAACACCTTATAAATAAGCCACTTCGAGGGGGAAACCTCTAATACATTACATGAATGAACAATTCTTGCATGATACAAATGACCAAAACCTCCTTCTATATATAGGAGTCCATGGGGCCACAATATTATCCTAGTGGGGCCACAATGTAATCCTAGCCGACCTAACAATAATAAAGTAAGGGCACAATAATAACAATATGGGGGTTACAGGGGTACAACAATAACAATAAGGGGGGCTACACTAACGTAATAAGGGAATACACTATTAATATTAGTCTTATCTCATAACCACTTATACTAGTTAATTGAGTGTGATAAACTTAGTTAGCTCATGAATTTCAAGTCAAGTGTGGTTGGTGAGGCATGAAGAATGATTCTATTAGTTATTGAGTCCAATTTTCAATTAGTGCATTAGTTTAATGCATGAGAAATAAGTTAACTCAATTAATTGAGTTAAAATCAGTTTAACTAGTTGTAACTATTTGTTACACTAGTGGGAGGTGAAGTGAAGGAAATCATATTTAATTCACACGCAATGATCTGTCATGTAACTGATGATTTTCTATTAATAACTACATGTATATCAGTTTTGATGGAGACCCAGTCGAGACATAGGTTAAAGGGATGTTAACTATCAGTTGTATTATTAGTAGGCTTCCTACATGCAGTAAAACACCCATAGGATTTCCCATGAGCATTGCGTAGTTTTGAAAGGTTGAATTTCCTAAAGAATGTATATTTCATTCCACATGAATTGTGCAAGAAAGCCATGCTGAGTAGAGGTTGAAAATTGGCTAAGTCTTAGTCGATTTTGTTCGAATCAGTGTGAGATAGTTCTGAGAGTGCAAGAGACTCTTGTGAGAAGAGTCCATTGTAATTGTTTCATGATTCCTTGGTGAATATACAATAGAATATAGAGGGGTTTTGAAGAGTAAGGTTTTCTTGGGAAAATATCTGTGTTGTGGTTTGATTTTATTCTTTCTTTACTTGTTGTGATTGGAGATCGTGTTTATATTCTACAATTAATTTGTAGAAGGATTCAGTATCTTTCTTTAGCATATCGCATGATTGGATTCAATCCATTGGTATACATATTGTTTTTTTAATTTCTACATGGTATTAAAGCACATGAGTGTAGAAGAAATTGAGTTTGTGCTGAATAACATTCAAATTTTCAAAATTATTCTTTGGTTCGACGGGCAGATGAAGATGGCTTTCAATGGATTTAGATTGGAATATGCACTCGATGGAATTTCTAATTATATTACGTGGAAATATAAGATGGAGGAAGTTATGGAGGACAACGGGTTGAAATAACTCATTGATAATGAAATTCCCAAACCCGCAACAATAGATGTCGCTCTTCTTGATCCTTGGAAAAAGAAGGTTGCAAAGGACAAGAAGATCTTATTGGAGGGAGTACGAGGCTACATGTATCAAGTATCCATGGAAAAGTGACTAAATACGAAATGTGGAAGGCTTTGAGATATCTTCTTGAGAGTAGCACTGATCACAGAAAATTGGCACTGAAGGGAAACTTAGGGAAATCAAAATGGAGAAAGGTGACACTATTCCAAAATATTTAACCAAGTTTTTCCAATGTTGAGATGAGCATGGGAGTGTCGGAATTACTGTAGCGGATGATGACTTGGTGAGTCTACCTCTACTATGCTTTCCCAATAGTTTTCATAGTTATCAGGAATCTATAAATTGGAGGGAGAAGCTACCATATTGGGAGCAACTTTCATCAGATTCGATAAAATAAGAATTCAGGCAGAATACCAGGTGTTAACACTGGAAAATCGTACAAGTAGAGGACGACATTATTTAATGTCAAGCAGAAGGATTTACAAGACTAGAAGACATTACAAAATCTATAAAGTCTTTAAAAATATCTAAGGTCTGAGGAAAAATAAAATTTGAGCAGGTCATAAATTCTTTTGCACGCATTATCCTTCATGAAGAGCACCTTATGACCAGAAATGCGCGCAATCCTGGGAGTGGAAAAATGTCACTTTCCGGGACCACAGAAAGCATAGGACAAGTGATTCCTCACTTGAAGCCACCTAAGCACAGCGACCACCGCCTCCTTAGACATCAAGTGAGCACACAATGGAATATTTGGAGCACACAAAGGAATCATACCCCTCTCTTGGGACACCATCCACAATGTACCAGGAGAGGGAAGAAGGATCTGAAATCTCTTATATAAGGCCACCATGAGATGAAGAATGGGTGAACAAATTTTTATGCTCGCCAGAATTTCCCAAGCAATACCAGCAGTCTGCTATCGAGAGCTGAAGATAGAGGGGACACAATTGTTGGCCATCCAACAAGTTTAGTTCATCACAGTAGACAGAGAGGAATATTGCACCGAGGCAAGCTTGGGATAAAAAAATCCTTGCATCGGGACTTAGAACCCATGTTATAGGGGCCCTTTGGCAAGAGGGTAAAGTTTCACTCTTAATCCTACCTGCACTCAATAAGAAGGGCCAAGAGCCACCATTCATATTATTGTTGTCGTTTGACTCTTTTCAGAGCTCGTGTTTATTTGTTTTATTTTTTAGTTTAGTTTTAGTTTATAGATGCATGCTATTTCTATATCTAGTATGCTTAGGATTCTAGGTTGTTCCACTAACGTGCTTGAATCCACTTCTTTTTCTGCATATTACCAATAACTTAAGTGGGTAGACTGCACCCCTTAAGTTGGTGTGATTTATTACATACGTGCACCAAACACACTCCAACTAGATTGGCGACTCCACTAATGTTTATTACCAAGTTGATGTGGTTATGCCTTTTTTGGAGAGACCTCTTTCTGTGCTATGGAGTGGAGCTGAATTTCCCCTGATTTCTCTTGCAGTCTTTAGTTCATCCCAAGTGACAGACTTAAGTAGAACAACTCCAAAAAAAAAAATTGCAGGACTTTGCACGCTTTTTCTTCCCACAAAAGCACCAGGGCCCGTGTTCAGAGTTGACCCATGCGCAGACATCATGCTTGTTTCAGCCTTTAGTGCTCAAATGACAAAAAGAGAAAATTCTCCCTCATTTCTATCTTTTCCTGCTTGTAAAGTGTTTGGCGGCCCCTAATACACCTGCTAGCACTAGTTGTGGTACCGTACATCTTGCTAAAGCTCACTCTTAGCTCCTTTTCATAGGCTTAGTGTCAGTTTTATTTCAAGTTTATTTTTGGAAAGTTCACACATAGTTTAAGTAGGGGGGGAAAAATAAATTTCATTCCAAAAAAAATTAATGTTTTACAAATTTTTGTACCAGCACACCTAGATAACTAGCCAAAGTAAGTGGCCCAAGACCATGCATACGTAGCTAGTTTCTTTTTTCTAGTGTAGAACTTATTATTTTAGTTCAATTTTTGCACTAGGATTTTCGAGACTAGGATTAAATTGTTTAAAAAAGAGCAAGTAATATCTGCTACCTTTGCACCCTCCGGTGATCCTAGGTAAGCATATGAATGCTCCCTATTCACAACTCGCCATCTCCCTATAGTTGATCACATAGATTAACTAGGAAAAATAGAAAGTGGCCCATAATCCACACATGTTTTTCTTGTGAGATGAGAACAATAAAATATAGTTTAAATAGTGGATTTTGAAAAGGATCATCGAATATCCACATGTTCAAACTATGTTTTTGTCCACTTTATGCTCACACGCATTCACTCACTAAGCGAAGAAAAGACACCTAAAACTAACTTAACCAAACTCACTAAATTCTCCCCACAGGGGCCACAAAAGAATTTATAGCTTAAGTTAGGATCAAGGGGTATGCATCCAATAAGCTACCTTTATCATTATTCATCTTGAAATATAGAAGTTGACTATTTAGGGAGCTTCAAATCCACCTATTAGCCCATGGAAAAGAAAACCCGAGCACGACAGAGACCCGTTTCAGAGGGGGTTAGGCTTAGGGGGAGTGTAGGTAGGTATCAGTTAGGTCTACCTGACTTAGCTAATACTCAATATTGTTAGCTTACTTACCAAGAAGCCCAAGACTCGAACACTCATGTGGGACGGTGGTACTTAGTGACAAAAACTAGGGCATCCTTTCCCTATAGGTGATGGTGCAGGAAAGTGCCAGACCCTCTACCCTTACCTTGGTGGATTTTCTTTAGCTGACTAGGGGCGTCACCAGCTCTTACGGGACGTTGTGCCAGAACTCGCAAGATCTTGTAATATTCCAAAATTGGGACAGCTACACTATTGGGAATATCTCAAGATATTACCAATGTGGAGATCAATAATACATAAACATGAGCTAGAAAATAGTAGTGAATGCATTAATACAAGAATGTCGGAAGATACACATGACCGTTACATTAGATTAAATAAGCAACAATGTATACAAGATCTTGAGGAAATGATCTCTGAAGATAGGCGGTGAAACCTCAATGAAACATATACATGATAAATGGATAAATACTGCAATATGCAAGAAGCCCTGGCTATGACAGCGCAGTCTATGAAGGAGGACTACTGCAAAATAGTTTCAATACAAAAATGTGACAATATACAGCTCAAATAAAAATGGGGGAGAAATATCTCAACCCTTGGAAACAACAATGCACAATCCTTGAAAGGATTGGCTGAAATAAATACAAAATGGAAAATCTACAGAAATGTTAGATTTCTTGGGTAGTAGCTGCAAATTAGAAAATAGATATGGATGAATATAGCTGATGATGCTACAAATGATGTTTGAATCTCATCCAAAGGATCTCTCAGGTGAAAGGCTTATCCAATCCTTGAAGATCTCACCCTCCAAAATAGTGGAGCAAGTCCCCACTGCAATTTCACTCAGAAATAACACAATCTAGAGAAGGGACTGCATTTTTGGTGAAGGGAAGTGCTTGTCCTGATGCCAATGATCTAAAATATGCTCAGGAATCTCCCTCAATAACCTCCCAGAGGAATAGAAGTTCCCTCCTTTGAAAGATGAGCCAAGGAAATGGTGTTGTGGAGTTCGCACTGCAACACCCTGCAACACAAAGTTATCCTGCTTCAGGAATAACGTTGTGACTGAAGGAGGTGAATTTGGCCTTGAGCCAAGATATGTGGAGAATGAATAAAAATCGCTAAAGATGCCTCTCAAGTAGGTGAAGAAATCCTAAACAGGAATTCCCCTGGCAACTTTTCTAAACAACAAAAGAATGCACAATGTCTCCATAGACAATTAAATAAATAATCCAATTCATGAATAACAATGGCTGCCTTTCCCTCCTTTTAAACAAGTGAAAGCTCTCTCTCCATGGGTCCCACTCATTATGGTTTCCTTCACCAAATATCCTCTTCCTCATTCAAATTTCGTTGTCTTCTAAAGTGATCCACTCCTCCTATGGCAGCGTTGTTGACTAGGTCAAACCTGACCTTGTCTTCATGCATTTTCCCCTTTGCATACTTGAGGGTGCAAAATAAGGCTACTATGATGATACCTTTCACATTATGAGGGATTTTATTCATGTCTTCAATAAGAATGGGTTCCCTTACCCATTTATTAAGCTGCTAGGTGATAAAAACAAAATTTTAATATTTCATTTAGCTATGTGCTAAAATGGGAATATTACAGTCCTCCCCTCCCAAACATTGCTTGTCATCAAGAAACTGCAAGGATAGAACTGGAAAATATCCACTCAATGCATGGAGTCTAAAATGTGTTGAGGAACATCTTCCCCAAATGGATCCTCCATCCCCCAAGCAATCATCCATACAAAGTGAGTTACCTACCAACATGGAAACTGTTGACAATCATCTTCTACCTTTGGCTCATGTAATATAGGTGGGTTGAAAATCTGATCTTGGTAGAAAAAATAGCCTACCCCACGCTTTCCTCCTCTCCACTTAGGATAAGTGCATAGTATATGCTTATATTGGGCTGCAATAATGTTGCCCTCAAATGGAAAAATGAAGACTAGACCTCCAAGGATCTCTTCTCTAGCATTATAAAACATGCTGTCCCAATCCATATCATATGTGATGAGATGGAAGTCACCTTCATATGGCATCAAATCAATCAAATGGCCCACCTCAAATGGAAACAAATGTTTTGTTGTAGTGGCCACATGTCCTCTCATGCTCCCATTAGAACATTCAATGCAAATAATGTGGGAGATTTCTCCCCCAAGAGACACATTGAACCAATGTCCCATTCCCCCAATCATGCTCTCAAAAAATATAAAAACAAAAACAACATAATTAACCATAAGGAGAACCATGCTTTGTGTCATGTGTGGAAAGGGTGAAGGACAATGGTCACTCAATCGTAACCAATGCAGTTTGACCCTCAACTACAAAAGAGTGTGAGAAAAAGTGTGGCTTCCCAACCACTTATTTGTTGTCCTACTCCAAAATAAATTTTCTCCACAAGCCTTCCTAGGGAGTGGTCACCAATAGTGCTCATGGCCTCAAGTAGACCATAGGGTCTAGGAAGAAGAATGCTCCTCCTTGGAGCAACATCCTATACATATATGGTTAAGGGATGAATATACAAATCATCATGCAAATAAACAATACCCTTACCATAAGTCTTGCTCATGCAAATGGAGTGGCTAAAAAATGAGTCTCCTCTCATCCTCAAAGAGAAAATATGTGGCTGTGCTAACTCCTCCATAGAGTTATGTATCTCCTCCATATGCTGATCTGTCAATATTATGCAAACAAGATGATCCTAGAAATACTCCACCAACAACCCGAAGCTCCAACATGGATCTATCCTCCATAGTGACAGCGCTGATGATTCCTCATGAAGGATATATTTCGTATTTTCATCTTCTTCTTTGACATCTCCCATGCCAAAGATGCAAGTTGGAAGGCTTCTATCCTTCCCCTGCTGCTTCTGCCACAACGCAGAATCTAAAATGAGAGTGGGTACAAATGATGTTGAGAGAAAGGCTCTCTCCTCCTTGAATCTTCCCAGGACTCTCAGCACTGTGAAGTTATCTCCCAAGGTTCCCACTCCTCTAAAGTCAATGAATGGTGCCCCAACATGTGAAGCATCTCTCATCATTTGTTTATCTAGTGGTTTCCCTAGAAAAATCTCTTCATGTAATGAGACATCATCATCAAGAGGTTACTGCATATATGAATGAGCAAGTCTGTCAATGCTTCCACTACGCAATCCAATCACCTTATTAGGTGTATCAACCTCATAAAATAGACAGGGATGTGTGCTCCTCATCACATCATAATGGTCATCCGCCCTATATTTTCCTTGTGTCTCCATGGTTCCGCACCTGCTCAATAATGGCACATGAATTGTGCCTTGATCTCCATACTTGAGATCCTGGGGACTCCCTTGCAAGGCTGCAAGAATCCCTCTACTTGGAGCAAGAGATCTTCCTTCCTATGCATGAGGCACTAGATAATCTCTAGATGGCACAACGCTGTTTCCCTCAGCTTCCTCAACATAGATGGGAAACCCTCCCATAATGTTGCTGCAAATATGGAATCTCTCAGAAGGTGGAAGTAATTCTTGATCATCAAAGTTCAAGGAGTATCCCCTTTGCACCATGATTGTGCCATCTCCTACTCCTGCAACATCATACAAGAAATGAGAGAAAATATTCTCTTGCTCTCCAAAGAATAACCCCAGCAACAAATGTTTTTGCTGATTCCTCATGCTCTCATCATACAAGATATGTGATGAAGACATAATGTATGATATGAATGTTGCATCATCACTATGCACCCATGATATTTGCTGCTCTATAATGCCAGCATCCTGCCACATCTTCTCCATCCCCATACCCTTGGAAAGAGTGTATTCCAGGTGATGGACAAACTCCTTCAATAGTAACTAGCACAGCCAAGCCTCCTGCTGCCTAGTATCATAAATCTGTAAGTATCTCACCAGCTTATTGCTCATCACCCACATCCACTCAATCAATTGTGGATGTCTCCTTCCATCCTTAATCTTGGTACTCTTCCCATGAGAGCTACCATCATCGAAAATCAGATTCCTGCATTTAATGGGATCTTGAAATGCTATCTTCCCGAGGATCAATTTGACCCTATAAAGATGCAAATAGGTGGTAGGAAAAAACCTCCCATCATGATGTGCATGGCTCCAAAAATGTCCAGCATGGTCATGAGAGATATTATCCATTCGAAGATGTCCTCCATCTTCTATCTGCTCCTGAGAGAAGGGAAGATCCTCCTCAATTTGTTGAAGAATCTTGCACTCCATGATGTGTGGGAGTGCACCTCCATTGAAATCTCTCTGTGAGATATACTCCCCATGCATGGCCTTCCAAAGCCAAAGAGGCCATGGATATGCTGCCAATAGAAGTCTCTCTTTCAGATGTGGCATGCTCATTGAGAGAGTGTCATCTAGAGAGGAGAAAGAGTTCCAGATGTCTACTCCTTCTCATTGCTTCCTTCATGGCTTCCTAAATGAAGTTGCTCTTTGAGTGCTCCTGTTATCACAAAATCTGACCCTGATAGGCTGTTGATAAAGTAGAATTTGAGTAACTCTTTCAAACCAAACTTTTGGCTGAGGCTTAGCCTCCTCAACTTGAGAGGGCTCTCTCAATAGGTTTAAGATTTTTACTTAATGATTAGATGGCTAACTCTAGAAATAAAAATGGACAAAATGTATAACTAGTTGAATTAAAGATTAGAAAACATCTATTGGGCCATGGAGTCAAATTAGTCTTCAAAAAAACATCATAATCAGCTAAACATGGAAGTCAAGTCACTTGGAGTTTGGGTTTATAAGTGAAACAGTAACACAGTGAATAAACACAATCTACAAGCATGTGAAGGAATTTATAGTATTATCCAATGAATTCTAAGTAAAACATTCTCATACCACTGCAAATAGGTAATTGAAAAAGGCCATAGAAATATCAAACACATAAACCCCTTGTGAACCTTGAGTAGTAAAACCAATCTCTGTATTAAGTTGAAACAACACACAGTCTGCTCCAATAACACAGCTTTCTTTTGCAAATAAAAATGCCAACACATATGAATTCAACCTAATTCTTGATATAGAGCTTTTACAATATTGGATTCCATGATCCACCACTAGGATAATTCGAATTTCCTTTCTTGACACCTATTCTACCCATAGAACAAACTATTAATTACAAACTGACAGCTAAACTGTCTTTTAAGAGTCCTCTTACAAATAGGATTGAAACTCCTAATTATGCTTGAAACAAACTTATCTAAAATTTAATGCTTCCTTTTCTATGATGCCTCCATCTCTGATGTAATCCAGTTGATGATGCCAAAAACTGTCTTAGAAATTAGGAGACAAGTTTCCTGTTTTTCAGCCAATTACTTTCATTGTCATCTTCAAGCACTTTAATGATTGATGAATCAGATTCCCATGTGTCTTGTTTGCCAAATATTACCATGAAATCTTTAATCTTCCACGTGTGCAAAGAAATTTCTTTGAAATAGTGTAAAGGAGATGAGACATGACTGCACTACGAAAATAGCATGTTTTCATAGCGTGGTTTTTATATCACTGTAAAACACTTCTTTTGACCATTATTTATTCTTCTTTTCAATTTGAGTATTCATATTTGATCTTGATATTTCCACCAGCAACACCAAAATTTGAAAACCAATAGTCCTTACCTCCCAAATACATGCATAAAATTCCAAAAATTCACCTTCAGCAGTTTCCTGTCACACTACGAAACTGTTGTGTATGCTCCCTTTAACACAGTTTTCAGAAATTTATAGTTTGAGGATATTTAATATTCCTCAAGGATTGGTGTAAACATAAAAAATCATAAAAATTTGTCTTTAAAAGTGTTTTACCTCAAAATTGGTCTTCTTCTTAACGAAAAACTGGTTTAAGATTTATCATTTTCTGCACTTGTTCCATTTCCCTGTTTTACTGTTTTTACCTGAAACATAGGTGTTGCGATAGAGCTTGTATCTCCTCATAAAAAATATATTTTGAGAAAATTAATGACACTTTTGGAGACCAATCTATCCTGAACAAAAACCTCTCTTGGTCTTTTGAAATACCTCTCCTACTGCCCAGAAACTGTCTTTGAACAACATGTGTAAAACTGGAAAATTCTGATTTCTAAAAATATGGCTTCAAAGAAATCCTTGTATCTCCCAACTGGTAACACTTGTGAGAAACGTGAGATAGGTTACTGTATCTAGAGATTTTATAAAGAGAAAACTCCTTTAGAATTCCAAAACACCTTTTCTTGTGGCCATAAACTGATATTGAAGTGAACTACTAAAACCAGAAAGCAACATTTTTCTCTCAATGACTTTTAGCAGTTTCGTAGCGCAAGTTGAGTCATAAATTGATCCCACCTCATAATGAATTTGAAGAAACTAAAAGAGGTTTTTGTATTTAGGTACGTTAGGAAGAAAAACCTCTTTCAGTTTTCAAAAATTCATTTTCAGTTGCCCATAAAACGCCTTGGAAATTTACTACTAAAACCAAAAAACAGAGTTTTTTGATGAAAAAGGTTGCTTCAGCAGTTTCGTAGCGCACTACGAAAATAGCAGCATTTTCGTAGCGAAAAACAGGATTTTTAGACTGTTTGCACTATGAAAACATGGTTTCATGGCTAATTCCAAAAAAAAATTCAAATGGTTGAAGATATGACTTCTAAAGATGATGTGAGACCTTTAAGATATGGAATAAGGTTGTTAAACTTTATTTGGATATGAAAATGACACTTTTGAGACTCTAAGCCTATTAATTACCCTTTCAATCATGAAATGACTCAAAAAATATCTAATACCTCCTTGAAATCATGACCAGAAGCAAAGTTGACACAATGATGTTTTGAAAATTTTTGGGTGATAACAGTGGCTCCACTTGGGATAGTGTGCCCCTGTGGTATACTAAGAACTAGTAGCTCTAGTGCTACTATCCATCCTTTAAAATAAAACTCTAAAATTCTACCCAATCTGCTTCAAACTTTTATGGCCTTCATCTTGGGCTCAATTTTGATGATCTCTACAAGAAGCACTCAAACTGTACCTACTAAAAAAATGCTCAGTCAACCTTGAGCTTATTTTCACATACTCCTACCTACCCTAGGAGCTGCAATCTCCATTTGTAACTCAAGGAACATGAAACTTCCAATGAAGCCAATCAATTTTCTTTTATGATATATGAGGCTCTTGACTGCATTCGACCTCAAAATAACCATGATAGTGAAATGACCAAAGAAACTTATAATGTATTTGATCTTCATAATGCAAATGAAAATGAAATATTGGTGTGAAAATATTTGTCATGTATTCAGCTATAGGATCAAAGAAGACATTGTTAGTTTGATGATCATAATAACATTCTATATCTTCAGACAACTGATTCTCAGCCACACAAGATTCCTTTGATATGCTATCCAACTGCTTTTCTGAATGATTCCCATAAACAATGTAATTTTCCTCATTATTATGATCATTCTTTGATGTAAGCTGCTGCAAAGCATGATATAAAAAATCAACCCTTTCCTCTGTCTGAGGGTTATAAAAGCTATCTTCCAGTATTTCTTCTTGGTGTTTGCAATGATTTTCATACTCTTTATGATCAAAATACTGGCAAATTTTCTGCATCTTTACATCAATCTCAGAGGATGTAACATGGTTTTCATAAGTAAACCCCTACTGATTTTCATGTTGCATTTTATGGGATGTTATCCTTTCTTCTTGGTGTTCAAATGTATTGTTACGAAGAGCCTCTAAAATTTCTTCATCCATGAGTTCATCATCATCATAACAATCCTCCAAATATTGAATAAAACTCACAGAATGTTTACAACAATCTTTAACTAGCAATAAGGAGGGATGGCACTCTTTATACATCTCATAGAATACATCATGGAAATTAGCAAGAGAATATAATGAACCATTTGCCAAACCTTTATACCAAGACCATGCTTTTCCTTCTAAAGGGGTCATAAACATCTTCATGAGACAATCTTCAGGGAACTAAACCTTAAGACTATATACATGCATATGGAACCTAACCAAATGAAGAGCATCATTGTCTTTCTTTTCATCTTTAAATATTGGAATATCATCTAACCATTCAACCTTTGGCATGGGATTTGGAAAACCAGGGATATGAGACCGATTCATAGGGGCATACCTGGAATTCATTCTTACAATGGAACTCATCTTGAAACTTCATCAAGCCACTGATATTTAAGTAGTGGAGTCACATTCCAATTTGATTATTCGATGTGTGGAGTTTCCAAGGTAGTTATGCAGCCTCGAACAGATTCTGAGCTCCTGCTACCTTCAGAAGTTCATATTCTTGGTTTCTGGAATGAATAATCTTCAAGCTCCTGGCAGACGCACCAAAATTTATCACAAAATTTGACTCTGATAGGCTACTGATCAAGTAGACTTTGAGTAACTCTTTCAAACCAAACTTTTGGCTAAGGCTTAGCCTCCTCAACCTGATAGGGCTCTCTCAATAGGCTTAAGATTTTTAATTAATGATTAGATGGCTAAATCTAGAAATAAAAATGGGAAAAATGTATAACTGGTTGAATTACAAATTAGCAAACATCTATTGGGCCATGGAGTCAAATTATTCTTCAACAAAACATCATAATTAGCTAAACATGGAAGTCAAGGCACTTGGAGTTTAGGTTTATAAGTGAAACTGTAATACAGTGAAAAAACATAGTCTACAAGCATGTGAAGGAAGTTAGAGAATTATCCAATGAATTATAAGTAACACATGCTCATACCACTGCAAATAGGTAATTGAAAAATACCATAGAAATATCAAACACATAAATCCCTTGTGAATCTTGAGTAGTAAAACTAATCTCTGTATTAAGTTGAAACAACACATAGTCTGCTCCAATAACACAGCTTTATTTTGCTAATAAAAATGACAACCCATATGAATTCGACCTGATTCTTGATATAGAGCTTTTACAATATTGGATTCCATGATCCACCACTAGGAGAATTTGAATTTCCTTTCTTGACACCTATTCTACCCATAGAAAAAACTATTAATTACAAAATGACAGCTAAAGTGTCTTTTAAGAGTCCTAATACAAATAGGAGTGAAACTCCTAATTATGCTTGAAACAACCTTATCTAAACTTTAATGCTTCCTTTTCCAGCTAAAATCTCATGAAGTCGAATTTGGATGATGCCTCCACCTCTGATGTAATCTAGTTGATGATGCTAAAAACTGTCTTAGAATTAGGAGACATGTTTCCTGTTTTTGAGCCAATTACTTTCATTGTCATCTTCAAGCACTTTAATGATTGATGAATAAGATTCCCATGTTTCTTGTTTGCCAAATATTACCATGAAATCTTTAATCTTCCACCTATGCAAAGAAATGTCTCTGAAATAGTGTAAAGGAGATGAGACATGATTGCGCTACGAAAATAGCATGTTTTCGTAGCGAAGTTTTTATATCACTGTAGAACACTTCTTTTGACCATTTTTTCTTCTTCTTTTCAATCTGAGTCTTCATTTGTGATCTTTATCTTTCCACCAGCAACACCAAAATTTGAAAACCAACAGTCCTTACCTCCCAAATACATGCATAAAATGCCAAAAATTCACCTTGAGCAGTTTCGTAGCGCGCTACGAAACTGCTGTGTATGCTCCCTTTAACACAGTTTTCAGAAATTTACACTTTGAGGATATTTAATATTCCTCAAGGATTGGTGTCAACATCAAAAAGAATAAAAATTTGAATTTAAAAGTGTTTTACCTCAAAATTGGTCTTCTTCTTAATGACAAACTGGTTTAAGATTTATCATTTTTTGTACTTGTTCCATTTCCCTGTTTTACCATTTTTACCTGAAAAATAGGTGTTGCGATAGAGCTTGTATCTCCTCATAAAAAATATATTTTGAGAAAATGAAGGACACTTTTGGAGACCAATCTTTCCTGAACAAAAACATCTCTTGGTTTTTTGAAATACCTCTCCTACTGCCCAGAAACTGTCTTTGAACAACATGTGTAAAACTGGAAAATTTTGATTTCTGAAAATATGGCTTCAAAGAAAGCCTTGTATCTCCCAACTGGAAACACTTGTGAGAAACTTGAGATAGGTTATTGTAGGGGGAGATTTCATGAAGCGAAATTTCCTTCAGAATTCCAAAATACCATTTATTGTGGCCAGAAACTGATCTTGAAGTGAACTACTAAAACCTAAAAGCAAAGTTTTTCTCTCAATGACTTTCAGCAGTTTTGTAGTGCAAGTTGAGTCATCAATTGATCCCACCTCATAATGAATTTGAAGAAACTGAAAGATTTTTTTGTAGCTAGGTATGTTAGGAAGAAAAACCTCTTTCATTTTTCAAAAATTCATTTTAAGTTTCCCATAAACCTCCTTGGAAATTTACTACTAAAACCAGAAAATAGAGTTTTTAATGAAAAAGGCTGCTTCAGCAGTTTCATAGTGCGCTACGAAAATAGCACCGTTTTCATAGTGAAAAATAGGTTTTTTACACTGTCTGCGCTATGAAAATGTGGTTTCATGGCTAATTCCAAAAAAAAAATCAAATGGTTTAAGATATGACTTCTAAAGAGGATGTCAGACCTTTAAGATATGGAATAAGGTTGTTAAACTTTATTTGGATATGAAAATGACACTTTTGAGACTCTAAGCCTATTACTTACCCTTTCAATCATGAAATGACTCAAAAAATATCTAAGACCTCTTTGAAATCATGACCAAAAGCAAAGTTGACAAAATGATGTTTTGAAAATTTTTGGGTGATAACAGCTCCCATGAGGGATGGTTCCTATTCCCTCCATCATTGCTTTTGTACAGTGTAGTGGTATTCTACTTCTCTAGGTCAACTGCATGCAATGATGTAGACCCATCCAAATTGTTTTCTGAAATGACAAGAGATGGATTTTTAATCATACCTTAGTGAAATGTGGAAGTTCCTTGCAGTGCTGCAATAGTTTCCTTCTCATAAGTGTTGGCCTCCCAAACTGTTGAAGATGAAGGCTACTCCTCCATGGTCTCAACAGCGTCAGTACATGCCTCAACAACTAGTGGTGAGGGTTCCTCCTTCCTTTTTCCAAATCTTCTGATCATTCTTTGAGAAAACTCAGCAAGATTTGAAACCCTTGCATGGCTCAGATGGTTGATCCACCAATCATTTTCTTCACCTTCAAGGTGCAGTGCTGCAACTTCTACAGCCTCTCTGTCTACTACAGGATGTAGCAGGAAGAAATCCTCTAGCTTCTTCACCCAAACCTCTGTTGCACATGTGAGTGATCCATCAAATGTGGACAATAGAAATCTATTGCCTCTCATCATCCCATAGCTATGGGGTCCTCTTTTTTCTTTCTGCTGAATAAATTATGGAAAAGCTAGAGTCTCTTGGAAGGCTCTAGGTTTTTCTTGGTATTCAGCTAGGTAATCAATTAGAATTTCAAATTTCAAGTGTTCTTCATGCTTCTGGTCTTCTTCTTTGTGAGAGTAGGAAGTGCATGGTCCTTCCTCTTCTCCTTCTTCAATCTTCTTGACCTCCTTGGAGAGGTCTCCTCTGGATCTAAAAATTGATGAGAGTAAACTCATGTTCTTCATCATCTAGATCTTCTTTGGCTGAGACTCACAGGCTGAGCCAGAGATCATGCTTTGATACCACTGTAATATTCCAAAATTGGAACAATTACACTATTGGGAATATCTCAAGATATTACCAATGTGGAGATCAGCAATACATAAACATGAGCTGGAAAATAGTAGTAAATGCATTAATACAAGAATGCCGGAAGATCCACATGACCATTACATTATATTATAGTAGCAACAATGTATACAATATCTTGAGGAAATGATCTCTTAATATAGGCAATGCAACCTCAATGAAACATATACATGATAAATGGAGAAATACTACTATATGCAAGAAGCCCTGGCTATGACAGCGCAGTCTATGAAGGAGGACTGCTGAAAAATAGTGTCAATACACAAATGTGACAATATGCAACTCAAATACAATTGGGGGTGCAAGATCTCAACCCCTAGAAACAACAATGCACAATCCTTGAAAGGATTGACTAAAATAATTACAAAATGGAAAATCTGCAGAAATGTTGGAGTTGGTGGGCAGCAACTTCAACTTAGAAAATATATATGGATGAAGATAGCTGATGATGCTACAAATGATGGCCGAATATCATCCAAAGGATCTCTTAGGTGAAAGGCTGATCCAATCCCTGAAGATCTCACCCTCCAAAATACTGGAGCAAGTCCCCACTGCAATTGCACTCAGAAATAATGCAGTCTAGAGAAGGGACTACGCTGTTGGTGAAGGGAAGTTCTTGGATTGATGCCAATGATCTGAAATATGCTCAGGAATCTCCCTCACTAACATCCCATAGGAATAGAAGTTCCCTCCTCTGAAATATGTGTCAAGGAAATGGTGTTGTGGAGTCTCCACTGCAACACCCTGCAACACAAAGTTATCCTGCTTCAGGAATAATGTTGTGACTGAAGGAGGTGGCTTTGGCCTTGAGCCAAGATATGTGGAGAATGAAGAAAAATCCCTCAAGATGCATCTCAAGAAGGTGAATAAATCATAAACATGAATTCCCCTAGAAACTTTTCTAAACAACAAAAGAATGCACAATGTCTACATAGAAAATTAAATCAATAATCGAATTCATGAATAAAAATGGCTGCCTTGCCATCCTTTTAAACAAGTGAAATATCTCTCCCCATGGGTCCCACTCATTACGGTTTCCTCCACCAAATATCCTCTTCCTCATTCACGCTGCGTTGTCTTCTAAATTGATCCACTCCTCCTATGGAAACGTTGTTGAATTGGTCAAACCTGACCTTGTCTTCATGCATTTGCCCCTTTTCATACTTGAGGGTGAAAAATAAGGCTAATTTGATGATCCCTTTCACATTATGAGGGATTTTATTCATGTCTTCAATAATAATGGGTTCCCTTACCCATTTATTAAGTTGCTAGGTGATAAAAACAAAATTTTAATATTCCATTTAGCTATGTGCTAAAATGGGAATATTAAAGTCCTCCCCTCCCAAACGTTGCTTGTCCTCAAGCAACTGCAAGGATAGAACTACAAAATATCCACCCAAGGCATGGAGTCTGCAATGTGTTGAGTAAAATATTCCCCAAATTGATCCTCCATCCCCCAAGCAATCATCCATACAAAGTGAGTTACCTCCCAACATGGCAACTCCTGACAATCATCTTCCACCTTTGGCTCATGCAATATAGGTGGGCTGAAAATTTGATCTTGGTAGAAAAAATAGCCTACTGCACATTGTCCTCCTCTCCACTTAGGATAAGTGCAGAGTATATGCTGATATTTGGCTGCAATAATGTTTCCCTCAAGTGGAAAAATGAAGACTAGACCTCCAAGGATATCTTCTCCAGCGTTATAAAATATGCTGTCCCAATCCATTTCATATGTGATGGGTTGGAAGTCACCATCATAAGTCATCCAATCAATCATATGGCTCACCTCAAATGGAAACAAATGTTTTGCTGTAGTGGCCACATGTCCTCTCATGTTCCCATTATAACATGCAATGCAAATAATGTGGGAGATTTCTCCCCCATGGGACACATTCAACCAATGCGCCATTCCCCCAATAATGCTCTCAACAAATATAAAAACAACAACATAATGAACCATAAGGAGAACCATGCTTGTTATCATGTGTGGCAAAGGAGAACGACAATGGTCCCTCAATTGTAACCAATGCAGTTTGACCCTCAACTGCAAAAGAGTGTGAAAAAAAGTGTGGCTTCCAAACTACTTGTTTGCAGTTTGACGTAATAGGTCACCCTACCCATATATGTCTGGATTTGGATGAATTAAAACCACTCCTTGGCTCTGAGATAGACATTGCAATGCCGCGTTCCCATAAAAGTAACTTACGACCAAAGGTAAAGGAAAAGCACCACGTAGCAATCACGCATGCGCTCTCTGCAGCAACTACAGGGACTATACCCATAATTACCTAGATATCCTGTGATATAGGGATGCCTTACATGCCATCGAGTGATCCTCTCAAGAGGATCCCCCCACCCAATCTGTCGGGGATTAACTTTGTATCATCCTATATCTACAGGAAGAATGACGATCACCTAAAAGGCTCCTCGCCAGACCCCATCCCCCAATCGAAAGGTGCGTACTTTGCAATGAACTTCATCATTTCATCATTGACTGCCTAGCTTTGAAAATGTTCCAGCGATGATATACAGTCCATATAGTATACCGCGCCCATATGTACGTCCCATATTAATGTCAAATATATGGTGACCACCACTTGGTATGTCGTTGTCACTACATACCAAGATTTCGCACAACACTAGCCTATATGTGATCAACCATAGTCTACCTCTCCCGAGAAGATGGCACGAACTCAGTATCCATCAATAGTTTGACAACCAAAGAGGATGTGATGGATAGAACCATCCTATTCTTGTCAAATGAGAGGCAACCAATCAAGTAGATTTCCCCCCCACCAAATGCCGACGACATGAAACACAATATACGATTCGTATCATTGTGTATAGGCACCATGAATCGAGCTTCTGCTTATCTACCATAGGTGTCGAGTCAACTGAAACTACGAGAGTACCTATTCCTACGACAGTGTAGAACCAATATCTCTGCACTCTTTCCACTTCATCTAGTTCCACCACATCCACGATGGAATCCTTCTCGTGTCTCTCAACTAGCTTCATACAAATTAACCCCATTCAACATAACCTTACGTAGGAACAATCCCCCTTAGGGTCCTTGTTTCATTCAGATGAAGATATCCTAGAGGCTATGATGGAGCGAGATTATCCATGGGATGTAATGCATCACTGTTCCCCAAACACACGTTCAGTCCTGACAAGACAAATAACAATAGATCTACATGACCGAATCAAAATATTTCCTTCCATCATGGAAAGTCAATTGGTTCAAAAACCCTGTCCCAGTGCCCAATGCATTCGAGGAAGGAAATATGTCAAACATATCACCTACCATCAAGGTGACCATATCCCAAAATCCTACAAAGGTTGAGGAAATCTCACTAGGGGCAGCTTGCTATACAGAAGAAATAACCTCTTATACCCAATTGCTACAAGAGTATCAAGATATATTCACGTGGGACTACTTAGAAATGCATGGGCTTAGTCCTACTATCGTAGAGCACCATATTGATGCTTGGCCTGATGTACCTCTAGTGCGCCAGAAACAACGTCAACTGCACCCATCTAAGGCAAAAGCAATAAAGTGAGAAATCGACAAGCTTCACAAAGTTGGGTTTATCTACCCCATCGCCTATACATCTTGGGTTTCCAACCCTATTCCTGTCATGAAAAAACAAGGCACTATACGCGTTTGCACCTATTTTCAGGATTTGAACAAAGCTTGTCCTAAAGACAACTATCCCACCCCATTCATTGACCAAATCATCGATGCTTTCAAAGGACATGAGGCTCTATCCTTCATGGATGGGCTCTCCGGGTATAATCAAATCCATATTCACCATACAGACTGGTACAAAATCGCGTTCACCACCCCCTGGGGCACATTCACATACAAGGTAATGCCATTCATCGTAAAAAACGTTGGAGCCACCTTCCAAAGGGCCATGAATTATATATTTCATGATTTGGCACACCTTCTCCTCGCCTACTTGGATGACCTAATCGCCCACTCCAAGAAGCACTCAGACCATCTAGAGGATCTTTGATTGGTATTCCAACGATGCCGTCAATAAAACCTATGCTTGAACCCCCTCAAGTGTGTCCTTTGCGTCAGCGTAGGAATACTCTTAGGTTTTATTGTGTCCTAACAAGGCATTTGTGTGAACCCCCTCAAGGTCCAAGCCATCAAAGAGGTACCACTACCTTGAACGCTCAGGAAACTTCAAAGCCTACATGGGAAGGCCAATTTTCTGAGACGTTTTGTCCCAGATTATGCCATCTACGCTCAAGGGTTCCTGCAACTCCTCTACCAGGACATCCCATTTAAATGGAATGATTACGCCCAACCAGTCTTCGATGTGCTGAAAGAAATGTTATCTTCAGCACCCCTCATCAATCCCATAGACTATGAAAAACATTATATCCTGTATCTATCAGCTTTCGAGTCCACATTAGCCGAATTTTTGATCTAGGAATGCCCAGATGGGAAGGAGAATATAATCTACTATGTCAGCAAAACCTTATCGGGCCCAGCACTAAGATATGATCCTGAAGAAAAGACTACACTAGCATTAATTTATGCAGTCCAAAAACTTCACCACTACATCATCTTAATAACCACTACAGTCATTACATATATTAATCCCATTAAATACCTACTCACATGCTACCTAATAAACCATAAGTACGCCCGCTGGATTTTCATTCTCCAAGAATATGACTTACAGTTTCTCTCCCCCAGAAGCATAAAGGCGCTTACCTTAGGAGATTTCATTACGGATGTCCCAGGAGATACCACAAGATCACCAGTGAACGATTCGCTACCCAATGAACACCTCTTCTTCGTAGCAACCAACGACCCTTGGTACAGAGACATTCTCTTGTTACTGGGAACCCAAAAGCTCAGGCCTCATCTCACTTGATATGACCATCGGCGCATATGCCAACAAGCCCCCCGATATCTCCTCATGGGAGATGTCTTATATCGACGAGGTATCGACACCATTTTACAGCAGTGCCTCCCCCACGACCAAGCGGAACAAGCCATTAATGAATGCCATGGAGGCGCTTACGGGGGCCACCCATATGGCATCGCCACCGCCCAAAAATATGGGTAGGATATTTTTGGCCCTCGTTGTTTCACAACTGCATTACAGTAGTCAAAATACGCAAACGATGCCAATTCTTCACCCACAAAGCAAGAGCACCTCCCGCTCCTCTGCATCCTGTCATTTTTGCTTGTCCCTTTTGTAAATGGGGGATTGAATTCATAACTTGCAACCCCGCCTCATCGGGCAACCATAATTAGATCATCGTGGCTGTCGATCATTTCACCAAGTGGGTCGAAGCCATGCCTACATACGGAAACACAACAGAAACTGCCGCTTGATTTCTTTTTAACCATGTGATCACCCGATTCGGCATCCCCAAGGAGTTAGTCTCCGAACATGGGAAACACTTTGAGAATGAATATTTTGAGGAGCTATCTCACCAACTCAGATTCTTCCATGAATTCGCTTCACCATACTACCCCCAGTCCAACAGATAGGTAGAAGCTATTAACAAAGTACTAAAAACTATGTTACAACACATGGTGAATAACCATAAAACCAACTGGCACCACAAGCTATTTTCTATCCTGTGGGCATACTGCACGACTGTAAAGATGTCCACTACTTTCACTCCCTTCCACTTGGTATATGGGGTCTAGGCCATGATTCCCATAGAACACGAGATCCCAAATCTGCAGGCATCTATCAAACTACTCTATGATACCCAACCTCTAGAACAACACCTAGTACAACCAGAGCTCTTCAAGGAAAGCCGACGACAGTCACTACAACAAAACGAGGTCCACAAGAAAAGGGTAAAAGCATCATTCGACTGCCAGTTCAACCCTTGCACATTCATCGAGGGAGAGCTAGTCCTCCGCTATGATGTCGCAAAAGAAGCCCTATGGCCAGGAAAGTTCGAAACCTTGTGGAAAGGACCCTACATCATCAAACATTGCCTCCGACAGGGGGCATACATCTTGATAAAATTGGACAGGACATGCCTCAGAAACCCCATCAATAGCCTTTACCTCAAGAAATTATACCCATAAGGGCCAATATGGTCCTTCCCTAGAGTGAACGTACACAACCCCAACCACTGAAATTTTTTGACGAAAAAACTTATTAAACACGCTCAAAGTGCCACGATGGATCACCAACCTGAACCCTATTTTAGATTTGTTGATGGAGCATCAAGATCGCATCAAATTTTAGCCGCAGCTGCCTAGGTCATCTACCACCCTGACCGATTGCCACTCTGCACAAAAAGTGTGTGCATCGGTTCAACAAAAAACAATCAGGTAGATTATGACGTTGTCATCGGACTTATGTTCGATGCCCTCCATTAGGGCATACACCATATGCATGTTTACCTTGATTCCCATTTAGTAGTGTCACAATTAAACTAAACATTTGAGACAAAAGATACAAATATGTTTAGAAAATATTTGTGTGCAAAAATATTAAACAGAAAATTTCACTATATCACATTTAAAAATGTACCAAGGAGTCAAAACCAAGTAGTTGATCGCATAGCCAACAATATTGTAAACTGGAATGCATCTCGAATAAACCATCATACATAAAAACAAAAAACATACATACCCATCAACATAACATCATACATAAACTGAAACAGGTGACACAACATGTAGAGCCATAAAAAATATCTCTCTCATATATATATATATATCAAAATATATATGTATGAGTACAAAATAGTGTCGTTGACTCAACGGCCAACCCAAAAATACAAAAAGTCATCAAAAATAGGGGAAGCATCCAGAAGGTGCTTTCCCCATGTACAAGTATACTCTAGGGCGGTGTCCCCTTAGGAGGGGAACAAAGACCCACAACCACTCCCGGTGCCACCACTGAGACTTCCACCTGACATAAAATATTCCAATATTCCCTCTCGCGGGCCATCACAGTCTCCAACCAGACCTCCTCGATATCATCCATAAATCCCCGAGCAGGCATCCCCTAGGTCAAGTGGTCCACTCGACCCAAGGCATCCTCTAGAACTAACACCCAAGTAGTCAATTCTGCGATACGAGCATCCGCCATATCTGCACGTGCCACCGCTACGTTGGCACGAGCCCGCTTGGCTGCAGCTGTTGGCCGGATAAATCGTTCTTGCGGACAAGACCGATCTCCCTAGTGTCAGAAGACAATCTAGCAACAAACGAACAACTAAGTTTGTCTTTCTCTAGATATATTCGTTTTACAAATAAATGCTATGAAGGTGTCGATCCTACCTTAGATCCAAATGCTTATTTGTGGTCGTAGTGCTTCCGTCGTATCAATAATCCTTCGTCGCAACAAGAGCTCTTTTGTCGCAAGAAAGTATCATCTTTCGTTGATCTGCAATCACAAACAAGAAAATATCAAATAGCACCTGTATAACAAATAATTATAAAACATACCTATCATAGTGATCAAGGAATCTATGAAATAAATGATCAAACGACATCTTATTGAAATAAACAATCGAACGACAATTTATTGAGAAAAACGGAACTTGATTGTATTAATCTTAAAATATACAGAAGAACCTTACAACCTTAGCCTTGATGTTCGAAAGGCCTTCCCGGGGTCCGAAGCAGGAATCTCCTCTACTTTGATAAGTCTTGCACTCTTCCTCCAGAAGCATAAAGAGGCATGTGATCTTTCCTCTCAAAAGCTCAGCAGAAGGAAATCTAAATCTCAACAGCACTTCAGCTCCAAAATCTTCTCAAAAAAAAACTTTTCTTCAATCCTCCATTACTTTAACTTCTCAAAACTTAACCCAAAAGGCTACCCAATGCCTCCTTTTATAGAACAGATGAGGAGGTTAGGATTCCACCATTAAAGGGATAGAACCCTCCTTCAAAGGGATAGGCTCCTCACATCAAGGGATTAGTTCCTTAAGGTGTGGGATACATGCACCTTATCAAAGCGTACTCATCCCCAAAAAATCTCATCCAGAACCTTCCAGAATTGACCAAAATTCAACTTTTTTGGTTTAATTTAGCGCATTTTTTACTTTACAGGGGTACTGCACCTATAACACTGGAAAAATGCGTTCTAGAACGCAGTTTATCTTCACCTTACCTGCGTACCCTAGCTAAAAACGCAGGCAGGCTTCATATTAACTGCGTACCTAAGGTTTTTTGAGTTTTAAGGGTTTTTCCTCTATTTTTAGGGCTTGACATGAGGAACTGAGGTTGTAGGACTTGCAGAGGAGGCATGTATGAGTGTTAATGAGCTCATACAGTTAGCAGAATGTCAAGGTGACAATTTTTAGTGTAACAGCAGCCTCGGCAACAATCGATCTGCTGCCCTATCCTAAAGGGCCAACACCACCACCAGGTCCTCCAAAAACACCTCCTCCATTCCCACCCTAGGTCACCATAGAGGATCGTGGCCAACCAACCAAGCCACAGGGTGACCCACCTCGCCAACATCTACAAAAGTAACAAAAAATATGTCAGTGTCATTAGTAAAACACATAAGCTCATACATACTCATATAAATGCAGAAAATATAGAAAATGTACATGTTGGTCCCCAAGCATAACCAGGAGGGAGACGCATATCTGGATCCCCTCGGAAGTCCACCCCGCATATGGGAATGGTTTAATATTCGCAAATGGGGAATTTAGCAATACAATGCAAAAAGATAGGAAAATAACGTAGATCGTATTTTATAAAGTAGGAGACCAATATGGAGACCTTTCATTTGTTATAAAAATAGAAAAATGTATGTAAAACGTGGTCCATAAGATGTATAACAGGAAATACAAGTCTCGAATGAAAGAAATCCCTCAAAATGAGGTGTTTCAACCATATATTAAGACTAAAAAAGCCTTTTAGCAATATTTCATTGGTGCTATAATTGATGTAGATTACACATAAGATCTAGAGAAAACATGTGCATAAAAAATTAGATCTATAGCAGATCCATGCACTATAGAAGCTCCTCTAATGAACCTCCTTGGGGTTTTCAGCAAAACATGATGTACAATTTGTAGATCTAAGATCTAAGACTGCATATCTAGTGAAATATTTAGATCTAGAAAGTGGATCTAATTTGATATAAACAATGGAATGACCTCCTCCAACAGATCTCCAAAGTAAAGAGAAGATCCCCAACACTAGGAAAATCATTGTCCAAATGGTGTGGTAAAACACCCTCCAACTGCACCTAAAGGAATAATGAAGATCTGGATCTATACTACGCTATAGGGATCAAAATGAGGTTGGTCTCATGCCAAGATCTGAAAATGATGCTCAATACTTCTAATACTGTCCTTCCAATGAGGTAGAACCCTCCTCCACTGAAAATAAGCACTGAAATGGACTAGATCTGAAAGATATAATCTCCAATTTCTGCAGCTTGAAAAAACAACCAAACCCTCAACAAGGCCTATGCTATAGTTAAAAGAAGAACCTTGGCCCTAAGCCAGATAGTGGACAATGTAACACAAGCTCTCCCAAGAGCTACTCAATGGGAAGAGGTGGGATTCCCGACCAGGAACACCCAATGCTAAACAACATTCAATCTCAGCTAAACAACAAGAGAAAGATATATGTCTAAACAGACAATAAATTCAGAAAATATGATAAACATCAACAACCTTCTAATGCTACCATCCTCTTCCTTTTATAAGACAAGAGCTTGCAAACCCTAAACCACTTCCAATGAGATCACTTCTTTCAGGCAAGGAATCTCCATCTAAAAATGTGTTGTGCCTCATTCATGGCCACTCCTCCATGATAGTGTTGTAGATTTGGTCAAGGTTGACCCAGTCAAAATGTCCAACCCCTTTCACACCTAAGGGTGCTTGATTTAACAACCAAAATTTAGCCTTTTCATATTTGGCATTGATTTATTCACTATTGAGGAGTTTTGCGGACCTCCTTTGCTCTTTTATTCTTTAAAAAATTAATAAAACAAAAATGAATATTCCAATTATCTTATGACTAATTGGGAATATTACAGTCCTCCCTTCCCAAATGTTTCTTGTCCTCAACCAACTGACAAGGTGAGTGTTGCAACTCTTCTCCTCCTCCATTGGTGACACCAACATGTGATAAGCTTCCTCCATAAGCTAAGTTTTCACCAATCCATCCCCCCATGAATTTCTCCTCCTAAGTTCTCATGAGATGTAAATAATCCATCCCATAAGGAGACAATAGCTCAAATGAAACAAACATCGTTTTCCCAATGTTCTCCCTAAAACATGTAGCATAAGATACATGGAGAATATCCATCGCATAGGGAACATACATACCTTCCATCCTCCATCCATACATTCCCATAAAAAGTACAAGTACATCATCAATGTATGGGATCAAAATGACATACATACAAACAGAAATTTGTGCATATGGAGGTGGGTCGTAGTCCCACATGTGGAACCAGCGCAATGCATCTCCTGACTGCATCAGATCATGATGTGGTAAGTGGTTTCCCCACCACTTACTTGCTGTCCAAGTCATCTCATCATGGCTAAAAGTGTGAGATATATTTGGTGCCTTAGGAATGCACCCATCATGAAACAAAATCTCCCTTTTTCCTTCAAGGGAGTGCCCATGTTCAGAAATTTTTGTGGCCCAAAGTTAGCCATGAAGTTTGTAAGGTATAGTGCTCCTCCTTGGAACTATGGCCTGCATAAACATAGTAAAAGAATGCATATGTGCATCAAATAAAATAGTAGGTACACAAGCATGTCTTTTAACAAAGTTCCTCCTTAAACAAATGGAGTGGTGCATAGATCTATCTCTTTTCTCACAAGAAGAAAGAGATGGCCGAATTAACTCTTTTATAGAGTCATGTTATTGTCCCAAATCCACATGGTGCATGCATCTTTGAAAATTATGATATATTTCTCCTTCAAAGCCCTTCCAAGTAGAGCTCCTCATGATGATGTTGTAGAACCTCATGGAATAGGTGTGGCTGAAAAAGAACTCTTCATAAGCTCTTTGTAGTAACTTCTCCTTGGGCTTGGAGGCTCTAGATAAGAATATCCTACCATGATAGTAGATAACTCCTTCTTGTACTGAATAGCCCTCTTCATGTATCTGGTCATCAAGTATCATGCATGTGTGAATATTCTTGGAATAATCCACCAACAATTGGGATTTCCAATATGGATCAATCTCCCATAGTGACAGCGTTGATGATATATCAACAGAAATTTATGTCATATGGCTGCTCTCCTCCTTGAAATATCCCATGCCAAAGGTAAATTTTGGAAGGTCATCCCTTCCATGCTTCTTCTCCCACATGAATCCCTCCAAGATAGTATGGCATGCTCTAATGAAACTAGTGGGATTGGAAAGCAAGATCTCATAGGTTGCATGTAGTAGTTTATCCTTGAACTTTGAGTCTCTAGTCAAGTATATCTGATAATGGAAATAAATGACTCCATCAACTACTCTATACCTCCCATCTATTACTTTACCATCAAGAACCATACATGTGAAGAGGTTCTTGGACTATTCTACCAAGAGTTTGGACTCCCAAAATGGATCTAGGCTTCCCAACAATGACAACGCAGTAGAAATCTGAATTAAAGCTCATGTCATATCATGGCTCTCCTCTTTGACATGCTTGATGCCAAAGTCACATGTTGTAGTAATGTCACCCCACTTTTGTTGCCTCTCTTGCAGTTGGTCTTGCTCAAGACAAGATTGAAGTATGTGGAAGTCAACCTCCTCTTGAAAGGTCTCTCTCTTCCAAAACATCCATAGTTTGTCCAATGCATGCAAGAGTGGTAATACCCTCTTGTCACATTAAAAAATATTTATTATGTGTAGAAGTATCATTTTCTACTCCAAGGATATGGAGTGGATGTTTGACACCATAATTATGTCATCATAAATTTCTGAGTTATTTTTCAGCACAAATAGTTGGGTTGGAGATGATAATGTCCATCTAAGAAAATTGTTTACCCCTACTTTGAACCCATCAAAAGTTCTCAGCGTTGTGCTAGCTTCTCCCAAGGCCCCTTCCTTAGCCAAATATGTCAATGTTGCATTAATTTGAGAGAACACTTTATCAATATTCCAATCAGGGGTTCTCCCTGGCAGAATGCCTCCATACAAAGAGACATAAAAATCTGAAGTAGACTGTATAAATGAGTGGACATATTTGTCCCTCCTTTTACTGCATAAATCAGTCTCCTTCTTATGAATATAAACCCCTTGAAATAAAAAAGGGTGCATGCTCCCCATATTTTGATGTTGACACACTTTTTCTCCTCCTCTTTTGATCAAGGTGTTGCAGCCTATCACCATTGTCACATGATGCTCCTTGGGAACCTTTTGAAAACATGCGAAAGCTCCTCCTCTTGAAGCAATAACATCATGCCCATCCCCATGTGGTGATGGTTATTATTCTAAAGTGACAACATTGTTAATTCCTTTCTACTCTTCCTCCTCATTAATATTTGAGAATACCTCATCAACAATGAGAGACCTTAGATCTTGGCCTTCCCTTGAAGGAGGAATCTCCATGTTTTCACTTTGAGAAGAAAGCTCTTCATACAAAGGGGATATTTCCCTTGGAAAGGTATCACACAAGTTTTTATCCCCTTCAATAGAAATATGAAGTGGAGTTGGTGTAATATATCTTTCCAACTCATGCAAGGTTTTTGAATGTTTAGGTCTTGCTAGCTCAATCAAAGATGTTTCAGATTGTTTTGCATCAAATTTCTTCACTAATCTCTTAGTGAATCTTGCATAAGTAGATATATTTTCATTTGTTAATGAAAAGGATTCAAATAACCACGAAGCATAAGCTTTACCTTCAATATTTAGCACTGATATCTTAAGGGCTCCCTTTTTTGAAACTTGATGTAGATGAAAATATGAGTTTAGTAGATCTATCCAATCCTTGGCTATGCATGTGGAAGACCCATCAAATTTTGGTAGAAAGAATCTACCTCTTCTGCTTCTGTTGGGATTGGTGGGTCTTCTTTCCTCTTTGATTTTACAAAACCCTTGGAAGTTTAGGTGATATTTGAACCTCTTAGATTGAGATTCATACTCCTGAAGATAGTCACTCAAAGTCTCCTCCTTTGGTGCATCTTCTTCCTCCATCTCTCTTCCAATAAATATGGGCATAGTATAAATTTGTACGTATGATTTTGTGGTTGAATGCTCACACATAATAAGAAGAACTGGGAATTTCTCCATGTGAAAATATTCTTGAAGGATCTTCATGTCTTTCCCTCCTCATTCCCTTGATTTCTCTTTTAAGCTCATGCATAGTTTGGAGAAGAAGTCTTGAGAACTCCTTCCCTTTCATTCCTCCAGGTAAAGGGGTTTCACCCTTGTATTTTTTCTCATCAGTATAATCAAATATTTTTTGTCTTCTCTTTTGATACCTCTTCTCTCTTTCAATAAGAGGTTCTCCTTATTTAGAAGACATATTGGCTTTTAGAATGCATAGGATATGCCAAGATGATGCTCTGATACCACTGTAATATTCCCAAATGGGGAATGCAGCAATACAATGCAGAAAGATAGGAAAATAACATAGATCTTATTTTATAAAGTAGGAGTCCAATATGGAGACCTTTAATTTCCTATAACATCAGCAAAATGCATGTAAAAAGTGGCCCATAAGATGTATAATAGTAAATATAAGTCTCCAATGAAAGAAATCCCTCAAAATGAGGTGTTGCAACCATATATTAAGACTGAAAAAAGCCTTACAATGTTATTTTATTGGCTCTATAATAGATGTAGATTACAGATCATATCTAGAGCTAATATTTGCATAAAAATTTAGATCTACAGTAGATCCATGCACTATACAAGCTCCTCTAATGAACCCCCTTGGGGTTTTCAGCAAAACACCATGTACAAGTTGTAGATATGAGATCTAAGACTGTAGATCTACTAAAATATTCAGATCTGGAAAGTGGATATGATCTGATATAAACAATGGAATGACCGCCTCCAACAAATCTCCAAAGTGAAGGGCAGATCCCTAACACTAGAAAAATCACTCTCGAAATGGTATGCTAAAACACCCTGCAACTACACCTACATGAATAAAATAGATTTGTATCTATATTGCACTGTAGGGATCAAAATGAGGTTGGCCTCATGCCAATATCTGAAAATGATGCTCAATAATTCCAATATTGTCCTTGCAATGAAGTAGAACCCTCCTCCACTGAAAAGAAGCATTGAAATGGACTAGATGTGAAATATCTAATCTCCACTTGCTGCAGCTTGTAAAAAAAACCAAACCCCCAACATGATCTACGCTGTAGTTGAAAGAAGAAGCTTGGCCCTAAGCCAGAAAGTGGACAATGCAATACAAACTCTCGCAATATCTACTCAATGGGAAGAGGTGGGATTCGCGACCAGGAACACCGAATGCTAAACAAAATTCAATCTCAGATAAACAGAAAGAGAAATATATATGTCTAAACAGACAATATATTCAGAAAATATGATAAAAATCAAAAACCTTCTAATGCTGCCATCCTCTTCCTTTTATAAGACAAGAGATTGCAAACCCTAAACCACTTCCAATGACATCACATGCATCCATGCTAAGTTTAGAGTTGGTTTGGGAATTTATTAAGAAAATATCTCAACCTCCATATCCATGTTTGGAATTAGTTGGGTATGACACCAATTATATAATTGTGATGTAATTTAATCAAGTCAACAATATACTAATATTATTTTGTGTGTATTTTTATGTATTATGTATTTATTTTCAATTTATTTGTATAATACATATTAAATACTTAAGTTTTAAATTCAAAAGAAGGTTTACATCGCATTCCTGTTAGGTCCTGGTAGATTTGGAGTTAAGATGGATCTATGCTAGTATATAATCAAACATCAAGGATTATGAATATGCCTCATTACTACTTATATTTATTTTAATGTGATTTTTATATTATGAAATGATTTTTTAATTAAATTTATTCAAACTTATATTGTGTTTTAAATTTTTTATGGCACAATCTGACTTATAGACAAAACTAGTTTTTTCACCAGAGTCCCATGATACAATTTCAAGCAATATTGTGATTTTTTCTTGTGAAAACTATATGTTTGAATGTGTAAATGGATTTAGGGCACTCTAATTCTACAAATTAAACAATTTAAACTAATTTTTTTAAAAATATTGATAGGATTTTGATTAAAATTAACTAGGAAAAATACCATGAAAAATGCCATTTATTCTATTAATTAGACTAGTTGTTTTTTTAATACTTTACCTAACACACCAGTACATCTCCCCCATACTAACCTATAACACCCTTCTCAAAGTAAAAATATATTCTAGTTATTATAATATTATTTCTAATGTTAGTAGTTGTTATAACACAATTGTCGAGTTTAAAACCATCAAGAGGTTGTTGAGAGAAATTAAATGAAATATAGAAGCTAAGAAAGGGTGTCATTTACCCATACCCCTTTTGGCATATAGACTAATAAGATAGAAGAGAATTTGGAAGACTCACATTCATTAATATAATAATAACCCTTCTCGCTTCTTATGAATATATTATTCTTTTGGAAAGAAGCCATTAGGATATTGGAAAACAACTATGAATTCTCCAATATTTCTACTCTAAGATGGGTATGAATTAATATTGAAAAAACTAAAATCTTGATTATTAAGTCCAAAATGATCACATATGATACTTTCATTAATGAGAACAATTATTTGGATGAACTTCCTTCATACAAATATCTTGGAATCAATATTCATCACAAGCTCCATTGGAATTATAGCATTAAGAAAAGGATAAATGGTGGCTGGAAATTTTATTATGGGATTGAAAAGAATTGTAAGTCAGCATCTCTTAGATATGAAATTGTAAAAAAAAAGTGGTCATATTTGAAGATCTCATCACTCTTGTTATTTTATATGGATGTGAGGTTTGGTATTATAGTATTTAAATAGAGTCATTGAGGAGTACATAATAGGTCAAAACAAATTGTAACCTAAAATCTCCAATGAAAGGAAATGCATCATATCATATCTTCCTTATCCAAGAAAGTCCTCTCCCCCATTGAAATCATGGCTACAAGTATGTATTTTATATATAAAAAGAGGTTAACCAACAAGGTAGCCAAGAGGTTTCCTAAAATTGGTTCTAACTCTAGCCAAAATAAACACCTTGGGCTGAAGTGAAGATGGCATAAGAATTCCTAGTATCTGCGAGATAATCATGAGGTAAAGGAGAAGATCATTTTATAGAATAAGGATAATATTAAAAATATTATTACCTCACAATTTAAAGAGAAATTGTCATGCCACAAAGAGTTAGAGGGAAAAGGGAAGCTAAAATACTATAAGGAGGTGATCAACCTTAATGGAGAAAATTAAAAGTATATGACTAAAATAACAAGAAATTTTAATAAACTTCATACTAAAACTGGGGGAAGGTCAATTCAGAAAACTCCATAAGATGAAAAAGTGTGTTACCTTTGTCACACTAATAGAGTTGGATATCAAAATCACTTTCTATTGGTTTGTTTATCTTATACTTAGATTCAATGTAATTTTCAAAATATTTATCACTCCATCATCTCTTGAGCTTTTAAGTGAGTTTGAAATGCCTCTCTTAATGCTTTTTGAACATAGAAATAAAATAGTAAAAAATTTCAACTAATATTTTACCTTATTAATGTTTTATCAATAATATTAAGCCTAGTGAAAGTTAATCATTATCATTATCATAATAGATAACTATATTTTAATTTTATTTGTATTATTTCAACTATCTCAGCCCACAATTTTTTATAATTTTTTTTTCCTATTTTATTATATTTTTTATTGTTTTAAATTTTAAATTATTCTAATATCAATATAAATAAATGAATATAATATCAATAAATATATGGCATTGAAGTATTTAAATTATCAGAATTTTTTTTAATTTTTATTTTCCTATTTTATTTTATTTTTTATTATTTAAAATTCTAAATTATTATAATATCATCATAAATAAATGAATATAATATTAATCAATATAGTATTGAAGTATTTTAAGTATTTAATTTTATATAGTATTTAATTTTATTTATTTATTTAACATAGCTTACTCATCATTTTATTTATTTAATATAGCTCGTGTAGGTAAGAGCTAGCTCACAATTTAGATGTGAAAAACCGGAAAAACTTAGTTTAAGGTAAACACCTCTGAGTAGAGTATAATTCCATTTATTGAAACAATGTAACTCACACATCACATCCTTGAGACGATATAACGCTGTTGTAAAGACATTGTGGGAATTAACAATTTTTTTTAATGTTTGAGTAGAGTATAATTCCATTTATTGAAACAATGTCATCACGTCCTTGACACGATATAACGGTGTTGTAAAGACATTAAAATGGTTGACGGGAAATTAACAATTTTTATTGATATATTCAACAATTTTGTTGGTAAGGGGTTTTTTTAAAAATAACTCTTTCAATTGTTATTGTGTTCATGTCTGAGTTATTGGATCAAACGTTAGATGATTGAAATGTTTTAAGCCATTAGATCTAGAAATAAATAGTTATACATATATATATTTTTTTTATCATGTTATTTTTTTTCTTTTTAATAAGTTACATTGAGTTTAGGTTTTGGTGACTTTTAAGTTAAAATGTTGTTATTAAAAAATTGTTATATTTTAACTTCAATTTAATGAAACCAAATTTTACCTAAATTAGATAATTTATATTTAATGAGTGAAAAAAATAATATATAAAATATATAAACATTAAATTTTTATTTTCGATAAAATTTATATCATAAAATTAAACTCCACACAAACCAATAAATTTATATTACATGGATAAAAAACAATATAAAAAGGGAAAATAACTATATATATATATATATATATATATATATATATATATATATATATATATATATATATATTACATTTTTGTGCCACCATGCTCTCCAGCAAAGTATGATAGAAATGTTGTAATGTCATTATAACATTTCGACTATGTCAAATTACACAAAAATATAAATAAATTAGATAAAAATATTGACATAATGTAATGAACATTTTGACTAGGTCAAAATACAATAAAAAATAAAAATAATAAAATAAAATAATAATAAACTATAAAAACAGCCCATGGTATTGACCCATGGTATTCATGTGAAATGTAGTTTATTTAAAGGGGGGAATTAAGATGGCCTAGATCAATCTTAACTCTGGATCTACCAATAGCCAAGAAGGAGGTGACAACCAAAACTAAGTTTTAGCCACAAGCAAAAAATCACAACAAGAGGGAGGTGACAACCAAAACTACGTTTTAGCCACAAGAAAAAAATCACAACAAGAGGGAAGGGACAACCAAAACTAAGTTTTAGCCACAAGAAAAAAATCACAACAACTCACAGAGTATAGAACGCCACCCTAAAAATTGTATACTCCTGATCAATTTAGAATAACCTAAGATGTCTAGATTGGATGTCAAGGTGAGTGGTACAATAATTGAAGATGCTTCTTAAAGGGTAAGAGAATTTAGATACTCTATCCTTCCACCAAAGCTATAAAAATTGAGACTTGTAATTATAGTTTTACAAAATTGACACTATGTGATTAAGAAAAAGTTACAAATATCAAGTATTTAAAAAGTAATAAGAGGAAGGTATACTAAGGCCATGGTAATTAATGCGATTCTTTATACTATTTTTATTTAAAATAATAATTTTTATTTTTATTTTTTTACATGTACTATTTTTATTTAAAATAATAATTTGTATTTGTATTTTTTTACATGAATATTGTTAAATATGTTGTACTATTTTTATTTAAAATATTAATTTATATTTATATTTTTTTAAATGAATATTGTTAAATGTGTAATTGAGTAAAATTTACTAAATTGATATTCTAATTTTTAAGATATTTATTTAAAAAATTCAAAGTATGGTGAGTTTTGTTTTATTAAGTTTTACACTCAAGATGTGCAAAGAATGAATCTATCTCAAGTCCCAAACAAGATTCTCATGTCCCAAACAAGATTCTTCTTTCTCTTCTTATTCTAGCATACACCTTGACACTCCTCCTCTCCTCCTCCATGCACAAATTTAAACTATGAGGCAAAAGGTAGTTGTTTCATATAGGAACATTTAAATTTGATAAGAAAAATGTGGTACTCTATTGTAATTTTCTCTACAAATGTGATGGCAAGTGTGCCCTAAATGTTGACAATTTCATGGTTGATGTAATATATGCTACATGCAAATTTACAGTCTTGTATACAATATCAAGAAAACTATGCCCAATATCAAACACCATAGAGAAAGGCATGTTCACCAATTCAATAGTTTCCTGCAAATCTCTCTCAGTACTAGAGTTGTTTTCTCAATAAACTTGTTTTTACTGCTCTTGAACTGTTGAAAGCAATCGTTGTTTCATATAGGAGCATTTAGTTTTGATAATAAAATTGTGATAGCGTGATATAATTTTCTCTACAAATGTGTTGGATTTGTTGTCTCAATAAACTATTTTTCATTGCTCTTAAGTGACAAAATCCATCATTTTTACATATAGGAGCATTTAGCTCTAATAAGAAAAGTGTGATAGTGTGTTATAATTTTCTCCACAACGGTGTTGGAGTTATTTTCTCAATAAAGTTTTTTTTACTACTCTTAAGTGATGAAATCCATCTTTGTGGCATATAGGAGCATTTAGCTCTAGTAAGAAAAGTGTGATACTCTATTATAAATTTCTCTACAAATGTGATGGAAAGAGTGCCATGAATGTTGGAAATGTCATGGTTAATGTAATATAAGCTAAATACAAATTCATTTCTTCTACACCAGTCTAGATCCATCTAACTCTGGATCTATCATGCGTCGAGAGGGATCAAATCTCTCGAGGTGCAAACCTATTTTTTGAGTGCAAAACTTCAGGAAAGGTTTGCACCTCGAGAGATTTGATCCCTCTCGGCGCATGATAGATCTAGAGTTAGATGGATCTAGGCTGGTTCCAGTCGAAGGCATCAACGTCACATTTTTCAGATTATTAAAATTTTTGTATATTTTTGAGATGTAAGATGGATCTAGGCTGGTTTCAGTCGTGTGATGCCAAGGAAAATCTATCAAAGGTTTGATTAATTTTATCATTAATATGTAAATATATCAAATATTAATATAATCATTTTAAATATGCTAAATATTTCTGAGATTAACTTGGTCATTTTAATTTTAAATTTTCTTAGTTACCTCAGTTCATTGAGATGATAATTATTGTTAATAACTATAATGATGAAAAATGATGAAATGTTTTTTTTAAATGCGAAGTGACAATAATAGTGTTGAAAGATAGAAAATGTGAATAATAAGAACATACTCATGTTACAATCAATCTCAAACTATTTTCTTCTACTATTCTTATTTCCTCCCTTGTTAGTTTTGTTATCTTTTCATATCGATTATATGAAAAAGAAAATTTAAATCGTAAACCATTTAAATCTTTAGCTCGATCTGTTGTAATAAACATGATACCTTGTCTCTCTTGCTCTCCAATATTAATAGCTTAAATTACTATAACACAAAAATCAATCTACATTGTTAAAAACTTTTTGTGCGACACTAAAATCAATGCATATTGTTAATCCAATCACTTTAATATTAATGTACCGTCATATATCCAATTACATCAAATCATAAATCAACATATACATTGAAATCAATGCATTTAATGCAAGCAATCAAATAAGATTAGAAAATAACTTCTACATTGAAATCAATGCACCTAATGCAATTAATCAAATAAGATTAGAAACCAACATCTACACTGAAATCAATGCATTTAATCAAAGCAATCAAATAGGATTAGAAATCGCCATCTACACTGAAATCAATGCATTTAGCACAAACAATCAAATAGTATTAGGAATAATCTATATTGAAATCAATGCATCTAGTGCAAGCAATCAAATATAATTATAAATCGACGTCTAAATTGAAATCAACACATCCAGTGCAAGCAATCAAATAGTATTAGGAATCATCACCTACACTAAAATCAATTCATCTAGTGCAAGTAATCATATATCATTAGAAATAAATATCTACACTAAAATCGATGCATCTAGTGAAAATAATCAAATAGGATTATAAATCACCATCTCCACTTAAATCAATCCATCTAGTGCAAGAAATATTCTTCCCTCTTTCCACCGTCCATCCATATCTATATCCCCATCCATCTCTTTTTTTTTGTCTCTATCTCACCCCCTAAAAACACACGTTCTCGCACTCCATATATATCATTCTCTTTGTCAATCACCCTCTCTCCCCATCTCTCTCTTCTTCCCTCTCTTCCCCTTCTGTCCCTCTCCCCCGCTAATATCTCTCTTTCCTCCTTTTGTCCTCTCTCTCTCTCTCTCTCTCTCCATCTTCCTTATCACTCTCTCTCTCTCTCTCTAGGAACCAACATCTACACTGAAATCAATGCATTTACTCAAAGAAATCAAATAGGATTAGAAATCGCCATCTACATGGAAATCAATTAATTTAGTGCAAACAATCAAATAGGATTAGAAATCATCTACATTGAATTAAGTCATCCAGTGCAAGTAATCAAATATAATTACAAATTGACATCTACATTGAAATCAACATATTCAGTGCAAGCAATCAAATTGTATTAGAAATCACCACCTACACTGAAATCAATGCATCTAGTGCAAGTAACCAAATATCATTAGAAATAAATATCTACACTAAAATCGATGCATCTAGTGCAAATAATCAAATAGGATTAGAAATCACCATCTCCACTTATATCAATCCATCTAGTGCGAGATATATTCCTCCCTCTCTCCACCCTCCATCCATATCTATATCCCCCTCCATCTATTCTTTTTTGTCTCTCTATCTCACCCCCCTAAACACACGCGCTCTCGTACAACATATATATCAATCCCTTTTTCAATCACCCCCTCTCCCCATCTCTCTCTTCTTCCCTCTCTTCACCTTCCATCTATATCTGTATCTTCCCCTTCTCTCCCTCTCCCCCATTAATATCTCTCTTTCCTCCTTTTGTCCTCTCTCCCTCTCTCTCCATCTTCCTCATCACTCTCTCTCTCTCTCTCTCTCTCTCTCTCTCTCTCTCTCTCTCTCTAGAAACCAACATCTACACTGAAATCAATGCATTTACTCAAATAAATCAAATAGGATTAGAAATCGCCATCTACACTGAAATCAATGCCTTTAGTGCAAACAATCAAATAGGATTAGAAATCATCTACATTGAAACCAATTCATCCAGTGCAAGTAATAAAATATAATTATAAATCGACATCTAAATTGAAATCAAAAAATTCAGTGCAAGCAATCAAATTGTATTAGAAATCACCACAAACACTGAAATCAATGCAAGTAATCAAATATCATTAGAAATAAATATCTACACTAAAATTGATGCATATAGTGCAAATAATCAAATAGGATTATAAATCACCATCTCCACTTATATCAATCCATCTAGTGTGAGAAATATTCTTCCCTCTCTCCACCCTCCATCCATATCTATATCCCCCTCCATCTCTTATTTTATGTCTCTCTATCTCACCCTCCTAAACACACACATATATCAATCTCTTTGTCAATACCCTCCTCTCCCCATCTCTCTCTTCTTCCCTCTTTTCACCTTCCATCTATATCTCTATCTTCCCCCTCTCTCCCTCTCTCTCCATCTTCCTTATCACTTTCTCTCTCTCTCTCTCTCTCTCTCTCTCTCTCTCTCCACCTTTCTCTCTCTATTTCTTTCTTCTTACCTCTCTCCTCCTCCCCCTCCAAGTCCATCTCTCTTTCCCTCCCTCTCTCCTCTCTCTCACATCCTTCCTCTCTTTCCCTTTCTCTCCCATCTCTCTCTCCCTCTCTCTCTCTCTCTCTTCACCCACCAACTATGTTACTATATCCCTCCCTCTCTCCCTATATCTCCTTCTCCCCCCTTATCTCCATCTCTCCTTATTTTTCTCTTTATCTCATCCCCAAACATACACGCTCTCTCTCTGTCTCTCCCTTGTCACTCCTTCTCTCTCTCCACTCTCTCACATCCTCTCTCTTCCTTCCTCTCTTTCCCTTTCTCTCCCATCTCTCTCTCCCTCTCTCTCTCTCTCTTCACCCACCAACTATGTTACTATATCCCTCCCTCTCTCCCTGTATCTCCTTCTCCCCCCTTATCTCCATCTCTCCTTATTTGTCTCTTTATCTCAGCCCCAAACATACACGCTCTCTCTCTGTCTCTCCCTTGTCACTCCTTCTCTCTCTCCACTTCTCACTCTCTATATTTCTTATTTCCTACATCTCTCCCCCTCCAACCCCATCTCTCTTATCGATCCCTCTCTCCTCCTCTCTCTCAAGTCCTCTCTCTCGTCCTTCCTCTCTCTCTCTCTCCCCTAAATCCCTTTCTCTTCCCTGATCTCTCTCTCTCTCTCTCTCTCTCTCTCTCTCTCCAATACTCTCTCTTCCCCCATCACTCTCCTCCTCTCTCTCCCTTTCTCTCCCACCTATCTCTCTCTCTTTTCCCTCCAATCCTCTCTCTTCCCCCATCTCTCTCTCTCTCTCTCTAATCCTCTCTCTTCCCCCATCCCTTTCTTTCTCTCTCTTTTTCCACCCCTCTCTCTCTCCAACTACATTAATATATCCCTCCCTCTCTCCTTCTCACTTCTTCTCTCCCCCTTATTTCCATACATCTTACTTTCTCTCTTTATCTCACCCCTAAACATACACACTCTCTCTCCATATCCTCCCTTGTCTTCCCTATCTATCTCCATTTCTCATTCTTTATTAGTATTTCTTATTTTATCCCTCTACCCCTCCAACTCCATCTCTCTATTCCTCCTCTCTCCTCCTCTCTCTAAAGTCCTCTCTCTTCTACTTCCCCTCTCTCTCCTTTTCTCTCCTGTCTCCCTCTCTCTTCCCCATTTCTCTCTCTCTCTCTCTCTCTCTCTCTCTCTCTCTCTCTTTTTGTCTCTCCTCCATCTTTGTGTTTCCCTCTCCCCTCTCTTACCTTCTCTCCTCTCCTCCTCTCCCCTCTCTCTCTTCATTCCTCCTCCCCCCTCTCCTTCACTTTATCTACATCTCTCCCTTGTCATTCCCCTAATATCTCCCTTGTATCCTCCTTCCTTTGTTCTTCCTTCCCTTATATATCTAGAGTTAATATATATCATGATATGTTAATATATATTATAATATAACAAATTTAATATTATGTATCTGAGAGTTATTAAATTTACTAATATTAATATTATAATATATGAATATGAATATTATATTTAATAATAATATATTATTATTCTTTTAATATTAATAATAGTGTTAATAATGTTTTTTTGCATGGTATTAATAATAATTTAGTCCACGGTATTATTTGGCCCTGAAACTACCTAAATAAAACCTCTTTTTTGGGTGTTCCTAAATATAAAGGGGATTATGGAGTGAATATAAAGAGGTTTTATTTATTTACCATACTTTTAGTTTATTTATACTTATATTTATTTACCATACCTCTTTTATTTACCATAGTATTTGATTCATAGGCTTGGTATATAATTAGATGTTGATTTCTAATCCTATTTGATATATTTTTATTTATTTACCATACCTATTTGGTTCATTATATTTTTAATTTATTTAACATATCTTTTTTACAAATATATTGATTACACTTGGTCTACATTACAAATGTTTACAAGTTTTCTTACATTACATCTACATATGTACCTATATGGATTGTAAAACCCTCTCATTGCAATCATCTTAACCTATAACTAAATATACATTCTTTTAAACACATAAAAATCATAAAAAATAATTATTTTTTCTTTCTTAGATTGATAAATAATTATTAAACAAATATAAAAAATGCTTTATAAGAGGGAAGGATACTTAAAGCATTCGCAAAAAAATGTAGTTGAAACATAGGATTTATTAAATTATTTTGTAAAAAATAATTTACCCAGAGATACTTACCAATAATAATTCATATATAAAGATCTCCCCATCATAGATAAATATTGTGTGCTGGAGCGAAAAGAAGGAAATATATTTATGATGATAATGCTCGGATATTACATATGCACTAACCTCAAAGTCTTTAGCTTGATTCTAATTACTGTAACCTTATAATATGCGAAAGAAAGACCATTTCAATAGCTTTCTTGTTTATGGAGTCTACCTAAACAAACGACGATATATATATATATATATATATGAATATAAAAGAAAACCAGACGTAATAGTTTTATATTTCATTTTTGTTTGCCCTAGTGCCCCAGCTGACCCTGATGATCTTATTCATTTTCTTTGCCCTAGAGCTAACCTGATGATGGGCCTTGTGCTATCAATGCCACTGGCCTTATGGTGTCTCATGTGCACGTGCCTCTGTTTTGAATACAGACTCAATTCATAACCAAATCCTTCGTCCCCATGGACAGCCAAGAACTACACGGCTGATTGCTCTTGACACCCTCCATATTTGGTGCTGTACGTAAGTCCATCCATCATCACTGTGATTACCTGCTACAAGCGCGACCAAGTCACTTATACCAGGAAACGCTGTTGTCCCATACTTGTTGATTTTAGACGGCCCATATACCTGCATCCGCGCCAAACATATGTGCAACTCTGTTTTAGTAAGCTTGCATTTAAAAAACATCACAAACAGAGCAATCATATATTTGGAGCATATATCCTTGCAAGTGCTTATACCAAGGCGACTGAGCAGCCCTTGTCTGTAAATGCACGCTCTGCCATTACAAGATGGTCATTCAAGCTCCTGGGTTACTGCACTTCCATCGTCAAGAGCCTCCAGTTCCTGAATCACAGCATTATCATGAAGTGTACCATCCATAAATATGAAGTTTGTGTATTTCTTGCACAAGTTTTGGAGAAGAAACCAAACCTGTGCTTTTTTCTTAATCTGCAACGCGCAACTTTTCCTGAGCTCAGCGATGGACTTATGCAATGGGCTTGTAGACACAAAGGAAGGTGCATGGGCAGACCTTAACTGTGATTCCAATGTATGCACAGCGTCCCAATTACAAACCAAACATGTTAAGAATTTTCAAAATTTGGATCTTCTGATACTAATTTGCCTAGTATAAGCAGTTGATTTTTCTTGTAAGTATCAATTACAATTAGACTGAACAAACACTTTGCTGCCATTTAAGTGATGAACTGCAGATGAATTTATACTAGATTTGAATTTATTTACTCAAGGTAAAACTAAAGCATGAATTTATGCTGGTTTTTCAAAATAATTATATAAAAAAAGACAAAGCCTCTCATTAACGTCACTAAGCTAATCCAACATCTTTCCTACCTGGAGATTGTCAGCATATGTTGCATAGTTGAAAGGAGGACCTTTTCATCCGCTAAAGCGAGCGCTGTTAGACCCCATATTGCTCCCCACTGGACAATAGGTAGAAAATCAGATGTTTAATTATAATCATTAAATTTGATTCTCGGGACCAGGGATGTTTGCCTTGCACAAATGGTATAGACATCAAAATTTTACTGCAAATATTAAGCAGCATGCACTGAGTCATGAATTGATTTAGTGTCTTTTCAACTCCTCCTTTAGATAAGAAAAAAATGATATCAATGAAAAAAGATGAAAAAGCTTGGTGCGTAATATTTGCCAGATTTTACAAGTTGTGCTATGGAATGTAAGATTCACCAACTTCTTACAACCTGTAAGACGTTGGATCCACACAACTATTGCATGGCTGATATTCCTTGCCAGAGGGGAATGTATGGAACGTTGACGGTGTACTTACGTGCAACATACCTATGGAAAAGCGGGTCGCCATATTTTGCCATCCACTTGTAATCGTCATACAGAGAATGATATGGCGGAAAGTCTATGTCAATACATTGTAGAAATAAGTACAGTACAGTAACTTGTTGATCTCTTCATTTGCATTTAATTTCAATTTCCTGTATACTATGACTGCGATTTTGTTACCTTTTCCAAAGCTGAAGTCGGTGCCTGCAATTCCACCATGCTGTACAAAGAGGGGAATAATCGAGATCCCTTTCCACCTAACCTGTTAATCTGAGATGGAAATTAAATAAGCTCTTTATAGCAATACTCGAATTTTTTCGGCAAATATTAGCACTATAGTAATTTCATCTGATGAAAATAATGTGATATGCCAATTTGACTAAATGAAAATAAGCTAATCATTGCTACTTAATATTTGCTATATTTTCTTCTGATCAGAATCAGATTAATCATATTGATTTAAAACCAGTGAGATGTAATCTTACTTATCATAAATCCTTATCATTAATTGAAGCATAAGGTCATGAAACAAAACATGAACACTTACTGGAGGATGGGAATCTGGGCTGGAAGAAGCCCATGATTCATGGGTGTGTTTCAAGTTGTCTGGATCTTCCACCTTTACCCAATCAGAGTATAATAATCAATTCAAGTATAACAATCAATTTTTTACTGGCAATAGAATAGACCCAAATGAATAACATATCAACTGACCTCTTTAGCTATATACCTGAATAAATCGTCAAGTTGGGGTGTTGATTGAAGCGCAAACCTGGGCCCATGACAGCCACATCAACATGAATGCCACTGCGGAGAGGAGTATTATAAATCATAGTTCTGCTCCACCCATTCGTGGATCAATCTGCAATTTATAGGTTGATAAATAGAAGTATATCTCCTCAGTGATTCCAAGTTTTGTGTGAGACACATTGACAACATGGAAAGAAATTGAGTAATAATTTTTTCAACACCTTTTTGGATTAAGCTGGATATACATATTTTTTTCAAAGTGAACTTCGTGGAAAATTTAAAAAGAGTAAAGGTAACAGGTCACCTCCTGCTAATACATAATTAAACAAGTATTTAGTAATAGTAATATTACTAATACTAGAAACTGGATAAACTTACCCATTGAGGTAGACTTTTCTCTTGGTACAATGAGTAACTATAATTATATTTTTGGGCCTGAACGTATATTCTTGGTATGCCTCCTTTATCTTAATCTAATCTACCATATGTATTCATAGATCAGATAACTCAAAAACAGTACCCCAGAACATGCTAGGGATGAAACACTGATTGCCAGAACATCATATTCCTCCACTCCTCATAAAAGTAAATAGAAGTTCTTACCAATCCGTATTCCTCTGCATCCCAGTTACATAGTAGTATACTTCTCTTTGGCACCCAACCTTTTTAGCAACTTGCCTAGTCTCTGAGATATCTGAACAAGACGAAGTGGATTACTTGGATATCTTTACGAATAAAAATAGGTTAGAAAAGAAAGGGGGATTAAGCTCGCAATGATTCAGACTTTGAAAGGGTTGCCAGTTCCGCCATTTGGGTCACCGGCACAAAAGTCCATGCATCGCGGTGGTTGTAAAACATACCTGCTTATCACCAAATATATTTTTTCTTGTATCAATAGCCGAAGACTTGCACCAAATAACCAGGAGTTAGATGGTATTAACCATTGCTTCAGCATTTCAAAGTCCCAGAAGGTGATCTGTACCTGTTAGGCTCCTCGAACCTTTTATGGTCCAAATACATCTCCGAATTGGGGTAATGGTATGATTTGACTACAATTACAATCAAACATCAATATGTAAGGGTCTCTGCCTTTTATCCGAACTACAAACAACATTCAGATTAATTGTAAATAAACTTTACATGAGAGGAAAAACAGCTGTATTATAGTGTAGATTTGATCTAAAATCACGAGAATGTAAGATTTCCATTAAAGAAAAATAAGTATAGATTTTATAACTTCTCACCCAAATATAAAATGTACTGTAAGAACGCCATGCGTCTAACTGGCCATAGTATATATATCACTAGATTTGTCCTAAACTAATGGTTCACTGAGGAGAAGGCGGTCTCATGGAGGCAAATAACTGAGCCTTTCATCAGTAAATGGAATTTAAATCTCATGAAAATTCTATTCTCCTCCTACTTCGGAGATACTGATAACCTCAAGATACTTTCTCTTATTTCGGCCAATTTTTGCCAGCGCTTGAGCAGGTTTTCTGCGTCATCACATAGACACAGTAATGTCTTTGCCTTCAACTACTCCGAAATCATTCTCAGAAGACACTTTTCAGAATAATAGGTAGCCCTTCTACAAAACCATAGCCTAAAATTATGCTTTCGGTGCAACAGAGCTAAATATCCACACCAAGTTTTAGAAAAATAGAGCTCCTCGACAGAAACAATAGCCTGCTATTGTGCTTTCAAATGGCTGGGACGCTAGCTATCCACACCTTTAAATTAGATGAACTATTAAAGTTAATGCTGAAAGGGGCATATGGGTGGTGATAGAGTAGGACTCAAGAACAAGTCCTCTGTTTAATTCTTAGTTTATCCACTTTTCAACATTGTTTTATATACTTAGGGCTCCTCCAGAAGGTTAGAAGTTCTGAGAAAAAGTCTTGGAAATTATGAAAAATTTGAAAGATACATACATATTTGACAAGTTTTAATATTCTTGAAAATGGCAATTGTAAATATTTCATAATATGACTTCAAATTTTTTAATTATTATCTAGTAAACCCTAAAATTTTGCTTTTAGAAGGTAAATCACGTCTTTAGATTCAGCTGAATTCAGTTCTGAGCTTTTAGAAGGGTTTGAAGCAAAGCTCGGTAAAATCCCTTGTGTAGATGACTGAGATGTATGATTTTGGGGATACAGGGTGGTCCATGGATGCAGGGTTGAAATAAGGTGGGCATGCTTACTGTATGAAGTGAAGACTGAGAATGCTTGGTCCCCGACCAAGAGTGATATGCAGGCAAGTCAGAGCACCATGCCACTCTGCAGGAGCAACCGGGCCATTGAGCGACTTCATTATGGTTGTGGCATCCTCTGCTGATATTGGAATCGATGGAATCGCGGGCAGTTTAGTCCTGGGATCATCTACTGATAAGCGTTCTGAATCAGGGAGACTAGGCCAACCGGGCGTTAGAGGATCCCCATTTTCTTCAAAAATAGAACCTCGTTGGGCAGATGGAGGCAACCATCTAGAATCTGGATAGTATCCTTGTGTTCTGTTCCTCCAAAGTCTCGAGGATCAGAATATACAATCTCCAACTGCTCCATTCTTGTGTGTCTACGATATCCCCTCAAAATTTTGCCATATTTTGCTATAACTGTGCTTTTTAGCAATCCAATCCCCCTGTCTCTGAGAGTGGAGTAGTCCTCTTCTGTGCCGTAGTTGACAAACACCACTTCTGCAGAAATGTCTGCAGATGGAGAGTAAGCATGAAAGGTGGGGATGACTTTGGCATTTTTGGTGGAAGGATCGCTTTCTATTTCCTGCTCTTTGAGTTTTAGCTGGATGACCTCCCCCTGCGGTACTGTGAAGGATAAAGACCTTGACAGAGGATAAGTCAGCAGAACTTCATAATCTGTGTAATGAGCATCCAGACCAGATTTCTGAAAAGTGGAGAGAACATAGTCGGCTGTAGCAAAGTTTTCAGGGGTGCCGGCCACATGGGGTTCTTGGGTGATAACTTTAAGATGTTGAGCTATGGTGTCGTTGCGTCCCATCTTCAAGAACAGTCTGTGATAGTCCTCGGTGCTGATGTTGGGCTTGACCTTGATAAGTGCTTGAAGTATTTGTGCACTGAAGGGGACGATCATGGCTGCAGCAAGGAGAAAGGCGGTATATATCCCGCAGAACAGCTTGGAACGGTGCAGAGTCCATCTGGGTGAAGATGGATTGGAATCCTGAACCAGGAGAGGCTCTTCCCGTAGTGAATATTTCAATAAACCCATTGATAGCTTGCTTCTAAATAACGCTACTGTGCTTTTTCTGCTCACCAAGTGCCCACCTGAAATGCCCAATTCATCCTGTATTAAAACAAGATGACCAGTTGATATTTACTAAATGTTGAGATGCTTTAAACATTGATTGATTGAATGAATATAGAGTGTATCCTCAGTTTGTGCAGTCTCAAATACTCAGTGTGTGCAGTCAAATACTCAGCTGTAAGTTATTTTGTTAATTCAATTTATTTCTCTTCTTTCCAGTTTTTATCTATCACGCCTGAGTAACCCATGGGCATATTCAATTGAGAACCGTCTTTGTTTCTGTGAGAACTCGTCATGGAAAGACTCCATTAAGCAACAATATGGCCCTTTGGGGAAAATAAAGGGTAAATACAAGATTCTATGCTAGATTCATTACGACATATAGTTAAACATGGTACATATGTTTAAACATGGTAGATCCATTGGTGAGTCAAAGGGTAGGAATTTCAGAACAATCCAGATTCTAGTTAAACATCAGAAACATGGTAGATCCATTGGTGAGTCAAAGGGTAGGAATTTCAGAATCAATCCAGATTCATTAGGGCATATAGTAAGCATAGCAGATACATTGGTGGGTCAAAGGGCAGGAATTTAAGAATTTCAGAAACAATCCACGCTTTTTTAAAATCTAATGCCTGTTTTGATTTTTGTGGGTGATTGTTTTGATAATTTTAACCAAGAATGTAAGGAAATTTTAATTTTTTTGGAATATTTTTTATAAAAGAAAATTATTTTTGATAGGCAATTTGCTTGATATCTTTTTTATAAAAGGAATGTAAGTTGTATGTTAATTATTGTAGATAAATGTCTTTTGGATTAATCATATCTTTGGAACAAAATGATATATTTTATTGAATAAATAGTAAGGATGTGTCATTGCTTGGTGAAGATAGCTGATAAAATGAGTCATTGCCTGATGAATATGCGTCATTGCTGGGTGATAGCTGATAAAACCAGCCATTAAAAACTAGCCGTTATCAAAATAACTTAGCTATCACTGCGCAATGCTACTGGTTTTATCAGTTGCAACTAGTTTTTAACCACTGGTTTTATATCACTACGCAATGTTACTGGTTTTATCAGTTATAACTAGTTTTTAACAGCTGGTTTTATTAGTTGTCATTGTTCAATGCTGCTGGTTTTATCAGCTATCACATAGCAATGACTTTTATTCAATGAGATCGGTTCCTTTCTTCACCTTATAAAAAATATATTTAAATAAATTTTATTTGAATGATTAATTTGTTTATCACTTCCGTAATTATCCAAAATTAACTTGAGTAATTTTTTTAAATTAATTTTAAATAAATAACTTTTTAAAAAAACTTTAAAAAGCTATGTCACTAACTATATTATATCTTATATAATTTACTTTTAAATATTAAAATATACCATAAACAATAATATTTCATTATATCATATAGCAATCACATTTTAAATTATAGCAATCACATTTTAAATTTTTAAAATAGAAAAATCAATTCTTCCCTATGAGGCCTATAATAACCCTTAATAACATCTACTTTCTTATAAACATTTTTATATTATAATTATATTGTTTAATTTTTTTATATTATAATTATATTGTTTAATCCATTTACTAATTGATAATAATCATCATACCTTAACATTTATTAAATTTATAAATCTAAATTAATTATTTTGATTATTTATAAAATATTAAATTTAATTTGCTTCGTAAGTTAACTTTTATTATAAATATTTAAAAATTAGATTTATTATATATAAAAATAGTTAATTTTATTTTTATTTTTATTTTTTATTTTTTATTTTATTTATTTATTTTTTTTTTATTTTTTTTATTTCTAATATTATTATGTATTTTATAGATTTTTTTTATGTGAAGATGTTAACATGTATATTATAGCTAATTGCTTTTAGTAAGATTTTTTTGGAAGTTTTGTAGGTCTAATTTTTTCAAAATCCAGTAAAAAATTATTGAAATCAATTTTAAATAAATAAATTTTTAAAAAGACTTTAAAAAGCTATGTCACTAACTATTTTATATCTTATATAATTTACTTTTAAATATTAAAATATACCATAAACAATAATATTTCATTATATCATATAGCAATCACATTTTAAATTTTTAGAATAGAAAAATCAATCCTTCCCTATGAGGCCTATAATAACCCTGAATAACATCTACTTTCCTATAAACATTTTTATAATTATATTGTTTAATTATTTATATTATAATTATATTGTTTAATCCATTTACTAATTGATAATAATCATCATACCTTACAATTTATGAAATTTATAAATCTAAATTAATTATTTTGATTTATTATATTATTTATAAAATATTAAATTTTATTTGCTTTGTAGGTTAACTTTTATTATAAATATTTAAAAATTAGATTTATTATATATAAAAATAGTTCAAAAAAAATTTATTTCTAATATTATTATGTATTTTATAGATTTTTTTATGTGAAGATGTTAACATGTATCTTATAGCTAATTGTTTTTAGTGAGATTTTTTGGAAGTTTTGTAGGTTTAATTTTTCCAAAATCTAGCAAGAATTTATTGAAATCACAAGCTTGGTGGGTAACCCTTGCACAATCGAAGTGCTTTAGGGGTTTTTCAAGGTGTTGAATCTATAAATACAGTGAAAAAACCAGTTTAAATAACACAAATAAAGATTTCACCTCAAAATTTTCTCCAGATTAGACACCAAAATGTCCAAAAAAATCAAGACAACTCCTATAGTTTTATAGATTCTTTCATGTAAAAATGCCAACATAAAAATACAAACAAATTTATTGCATAAATATATACTTAAGTTTTATTAAATTTATAAATTTAATTAAATATTTTAATTTATTATATTATATATAAAAATTTTAAGTTTTATTTATTTTTTATAAAGTTAAATCTTATTATAAATATTAAATTAGTTACATTTAAAATGAAATACTTTTCATCCAGCCCTACCATTATTATGTGTTTTATAAATTCTTTTATGTAGAGATGCTAACCTAAAGATACAAACAAATATGTTGCATAGACATACACACAATGAAAATGTCTCTTTCAATTCCCTTATGGTACCATTCACGGCTCCCGCAACATATTTAATTCCCTTATGGTACCATTCACGGCTCCCACATTATATTTAGATATTATAAAAGAAAATAAAATATTTTTCATATTACACTTAGATATTATAATGAGGTAAGTATTATAAAAAAAATAGTTTTCATCCCTGATACTATTTATTTTATATATTTTATAGATCCTTTTAAGTTAAGATGCAAATACATATTATAGATTCTTGTAAGTTAAGATGCAAATACAAACAAATATGTTATAGACAAATAAACAAATACTTTTTATAAATTCTTTTACATATGAATATGCCAACATGAAGATACAAACAAATATGAATATGCCAATATGAAGATACAAACAATTATGTTGCATAGCCATATGCAATAAAAGTGTTTCTTTCAATTCCCCTACCATACCACTCATGGCTCCCACAACATATTTAGATATTATAAAAGAAAATAATTACATTTAGATATTATAATTAGCTAATATTATAAAAAAAAATATTTTTCATCTCTAATATTATTTAACATTATTTATTTTATGTATTTTATGATTTCTTTTATGTTAAATTACCGGCATGAAAAATACAAACAAATATTCAGCAAATATATAGACATAATAAAAGTATGTCCTTTTCAATTCCCCTTATAGTACTACTCATGACTACCACAACGACTTTAATTTTATTACAAGATTTATAGTATCATTATTATCTAACTCAACAAATTTGAAATGAATATATTGTTGATGTGTTACCTAAGAGGATGAAGTGAAATAACATGTTTCCTAGATGGATGTAATAAGCAATGAGTGGTTGATTGAGTACTCTCATAAGGCCATTGCTCGTTATCTTTCTAAGAAATGCAAAAATGAAAAAAACAATGTTTCAGTTGGAATCACCTAGGTGCACAACAATAATGAAGTGTTTTGTGACATTTTAACTGGTGGTTACAACATTTAAACCTATTGTGGAAAGGGATATTGATGTAGTTGATCTCTGCAAAGGTCCAAGGAGGTTTATTGAAACACGTTGCAAAAGGTCTACCAAAGTGTAAGAATGTGCATACCTATGATTTCATTAGCCTTCTATACCTTATACAACCACAAATCATATGAAATGTGGTATACAAAATAAGCAACTCAAATTCCATGTTTTAAAAAAGGGAAAAAGATTGTTGATTTTCAAATGATTAGCTAAAATTCTACAAAATAAAATTATTTTTCTTTAAAAATATCCAATCTTTTTCTAAAACCTAAACAAATTTCTTAAACTTTTGAATGTTTTTACACAATATCACTAAACAATTTATATTTAACATTTTTTAAAATTAGTAAACTTCACCAAACTTTAACATTATAAAATAAATACAAATATTAATTTTCCTAAATCAAATCCAATACTACTTTCTAAAACAAATCATAAAAAACATTTGGGAGATCATAATATCTCTCTTAAACCAAATGACTACTCTTGTTTCCCATTCCTTCATTAAGCTATGTTGTCATTGCTTTATATACTAATAAATAGAATATAAGAAGGTTCTTAATCTCTATTGTTTATTTATAGTTTGTCACTTTTATTATTTATATTGAAATAATATTGACATGGAAAGATAACTAACAAGTGTGAAAATAAATTTTAAAATAAGAATGTTATCATTTAATGAATTATTATTTACTAATGGCCTATATATATATATATATATCCCAAGGTAAATGCTATTAATAAATATGTATATATATATTGGAAATTTATATTAACGAGTTTTCAATGAATGATAAAATCAATATTTTCCTATTGGAAATAACTCATTTAGAAATTTTATAGTAGTTCTTTTATTTTAAGAATGGTTTGTATTGTAAAGTACTCATCATATACATAGTATGCCTCATTTCATAAGAATGGAATCACTTACTTTCATAGAGCATTGGATTATCCATAATATCTTGACAATGTTGGTGCTAATTGATTGAGCTAGCTCTTGGGGTTAGCATAGGGTTAAACCAATCTTGCATAAAAATGATTAAGTCAATCTTGATTACTTACAATGGCTAAAAGAAGATAAGTTTGCAACCAAATGACCTTACTTGCTTACCTATATGTTGAGAATGAATTAATAAGAAATCTTGTTGACCTATCATATTGTGAATTAATAATTAAACAACCTGGGAAATATTTAGCAAAGAAAATTTGTAACCTACAATGCTATGAAATAGTAAAAATACTTGTTGACTTATTTCATTTAATACAAGTATTATCAATTTTTTTTTTTTTTCTAAGTAAAACTATTCTATTAACAGATAAAAAATATTTACAGCAAGCCAGAGCGTGAACATTGCCCTATGCAGTGGCATTTGAACATAAACTCCTGAGGAGCACTGCCCTGAAGTAGGGAAACCAGTGCCAAAACAGAATTCACAAAAAAATCCCTCGCACGGGAAATATAAACATCAGTTTTTGGATCCCATAGCTGATAACAAGTTGTAAGGTAAGAGAGATAACAATAAAACAAGCTGATAACAAAAACATTGAGACAGACAAGAGCAGACCCTGAAGATAGGGCCGAGCCAGAGCACAAAAAGCAGTAGGAGAGGGTGGAACTACTCATCGGGATCTTCTTAGACGACCCTGCACCAGAATTCATCAGGGTTTCCATCTGCATCATACAGGTCCTCAACTGAATGGATAACTTTCCCGGTCGAAGGAGGAACCATCCCTCCGCTAACGAGATCAGCAGTGTTCCACTTCGGGCACATGAGACCACCATCAGTGTGCCCCTCGCTCGCTTGACCACCAGCATTCGGCATCACGCTCGCTTTATCTTCGGTTATCTGCATCCCGCTCGCTTGACCTTCAGGCATAGAGATATCCTTCATCTGCCCCTGCTGGGCAGAGCTTCCCAATCCCTGCAAATTCAAATTAACATTGTGCATCGACCTTACCTGCAAGTCAGAGGATAAGACAAGACCAGAAATGGGATCCACAATTTGAGGTTCTTCCAGAAAGGCAATCGTGATGGAGGCAGTGATAAGAGGACAGTTAAGAGAACCGAGGAAGGAGAAACGCACCTTGTGAGTCTGAGCAGGGGGAGGAGAGGGAACGGGTGTGCCAAGACAACGCCCAGAGCGAAGCCTACGTCCACGAGGAGCACTGGAATGACTATCATCATAAGAAGAAGAAGACGAGGTGGTGCTAGGAGAGAGCGAAGGACGACGCAACCGGCCACGTGAGGATCCTTTGCGGCATCGCATTCGATGCTGGAGGCGCGACATGATAGCAGACTCTATGGGGATATTAGGAAGAGGAGAAAAAACCTGCTCAGGGGCTGAGAACAACTTGTTAGGAAGCAATAAGGAGGACGCGTGCATGCAATTTCCTGCGAGAGAGAGGTGAAAGTTGTTGCCGAGGTCAAGACAGCAGTTCAAACTGCTTCTCAAACCAGTTGACGTTCGCTTGAAAGAAATACCTGCGTCCGGAGAACAGTTCTGAGCGATTGGCATGGGAACATCCGCCATATCAATGAAATTATCCATAATATCTCCAGAGTACCGAAGAATCCAGAGCCGAGGCCCTGCAATTAATTTACCAGAGGGCTGGATCATTTTACAATGCTGCAAATCGTTTCGAAAGTCGGACAGAGGATTGTTACCAGTGCCAGGCATAAATGCCATAACACCACACACAGCCAAAATTAAATAACCATCGTCCTCCAGCTCGCGGGGTGGCAGGTGGCGCTCAAACTTACTCCACCCCCATCCCATCATCTTAAACTTTCGCCTCTCCACCCATGGGAGTATTATCAAAATTTTATATAGGTAACATCAACATCATTAAAATCAATAACATTGACCTTTGAAAGTGAGTTAATAAAGAAACATGAAGCATCTTTGGAAACATTATTTATTCCTAATTAAGCACATTCTAGTGTATTTAAAGTTATTTATTAATATATTTGAATATTCACCAATATTGAGGGAGGGAGTGGAGTCATTTGACCTTTTGCTAATTTAATTATATTGTGTAAACATTAAACAATTAAAAACACTATTCAATAATGCACAACATCAAAGATGGCACACAAGATATTTTGAGGTGGAAACCCTTCCGGGAGAAAAACCATCAAAATCTTTTAATATAAGTATTAAAGATTACATCAAAAGAAAGCTCTAACTTCCAAGATTCTCTAGCTAATACGCAAAGCTACAATGCTTCATATAAACTGACTCGACCATTCTTACACTCTAGTCCATGTAAGAAGTCATTCTAGTAAGTATTCAACACACTTATTATTGTGATTAGATCACTATGCCTCCATGGTGTGCCAAGATCATCCAAGTCACGATGAAACTTATAAGCATAAACCTTTTGTCAAGTACAAACAAATAAATTACTAAGTTTTAGCTTCAATAAGTGCAATGAAGATTATCTTATTTTCTTTGTCGCATATGATCCAGGTGGATATTGGTAGTCACATGCCTATTCCACCTGGACCTCCAGTTGGTTTCATTAGTTTCATTTTTTATAACAGAGTTTACTATTTTTAGCAATTTTTTCAAGTTGTAAACTTCCAGAGTTGATTTTACCCCATAAACAACGTTTTTTTGAGGTCCACAGCACGCCAATAGTTGTAGGAAAACAAATGTTGTAGAAATCAGATATACCTTTCTAACAAGGCATCATATTCAGCAAAAGGAGATCATTTGACCAAATTATGACCCTAAGAATTTGGCTTCCCAACTGACCCCAATGAGGCCCACAAACTCTTGGCGTTCCATCTCCTAGGGTTAAGGTTTTAGTTATTTAGGTTTTTCACTTTTTATTCAATAATAAAAAGTCCTTTGAGCTATCATATCAACA